>JAEACV010000527.1:0-39062 GCA_016432835.1 Brassica nigra
CTCCAAGAGGAATCGGGAAATAAGAAATCTCGAGAGGGACTACTCTAAGCCTCGGACAACGAGAAAATTACGAAAGTTCGACTATCTGAACATACAAACAAACTCACCAAACAAACGAATCAGGCCAAGCAAGACAACCAACTCACCAAAATAACGAGTTGGAGCACTTCCAACTCGCCAAGATGGCGAGTTGGACCCTGAAACAAGACCAACTCGCCATCTTGGCGAGTTGGACCATGAAACAAGGCCAACTCGCCATCTTGGAGAGTTGGATGATATCTTGCATATGCATATTTACATGATTTTAGCCATTCATTCTTGTACATTTTGATCATATAGACTAGTAGTTAGTCATCTTTAGGTTGCATTTTGAATACATGAGTCTTTATTAGGTGTTGGAGAGTGCTATGGAGTTCTTGGAGGTGTTGAGAGACATTTGTGATGCAAAAGGGTTGCCCAATCGCCGTGTTGGACAAGGAGGGGAGCTAAACTCACCATCTGGGCGAGTAAGGTTGCCCAATCGACATTCATCCCATCCTCGTAGCTTTACTCTTTGGAACAAGGTCAAGTCCTTTCTCGTTCCATCTCGATCGGAGTCATCATCTGGATTTTACGGAAAAAAATCCGCGAGAACTTGTTTTCGCCTATGAAATTCGAATCGATCGTGTAAAACGGAAACGGTTGACTAGACTGCCTCCACTACACGATAAGTTTGAATTTTTCGTAAATCGAAGTCATTTCTAAAAGAGGCGTCGTTTCCATAGACTCGAGAAAACGCTTAAGTCGGAAGACGGTCCGAAGGGGACCTAAAACACGACTAGAAGCCCACTCTTGATCCTATGTGAAATCAGGCCCAATCGTCATGACGGTTTATCTTTTTCATGCATAAGAAGATAAATGTCAAGTTCGGAGGATAAATGTAAAGCTTCCAAAGATAAACACGAAGATAGGAGAAAAATGGAATATTCCCGCGAAGCGATAAACTCGACCAAGGGCAGAAAGGGAAAGGGTAAACCGCCTTAGAATAAGTATATAAGGACGTCCAGGGCGAAGGTGCAACAGGATCCGCATTCACAGCAAAAAACTTAGCACTTAGAGCAATAGGCAATTTTCCGTTTTCTAGAATCGAGCTGCGACTAACTAGGTTTTTCACAAGTCTTTGGTTTTCTGAACTAGGAAACTCGCCGACAGCTCTCGCAGCCAAGGCTTTACCTTTGTTGTAACGCCATTCACGGATTCGGAATAAGACCTATTTTGCTCTCTTTTCGCTTTTTTCGTAATTTTCATTGATATATATCGTGTTCTGATTGCTTGGCCCGTGGTTTAGCAGATATCCGGGATCTCTGGGAAATTAGGGTTTTCCTAACTTTCCCAAATCGAAGGAAATCGACAAAATTTCGGTTCCCACAGTTTACGCCAGGAGGGGAATCGGATTAATCTAACTCTCGACCACTGAACGCCGATCAGACATGGCTGGAATCGGTGACAAAAACCAACCAACGCACGATGGACTTCCCATCGACGCAAACGTTTAGACCACACCGGCTGGAAACGCGTCGACGGTCACTGCAGATGCAAACACCGCGATGTTCGACCAGATGAAGGAACTGTTCGCTTCCACCCAGAAAAGGTCGGACGAACAGGAAAAACTCATGAATTCCTTCGCTAAACAGGTCGATACCTTAAAAGAAGGGACCAGGAGTAGTCCTCTGCGCGGAACTACCAAGGTTCGCAGCGGCAGGAGGCTAGATTTTGCGACCCTAGGAAACCAAGCCGCGATCGCCGAAAAGGGCCCGTCGAGTAACGTTCCCGACGAAACAATACTTCCTGCCGCGCAGCCAACCGCAGAGGATCTTCCACCTCCCGTTGCGGACAATGATGCAGACAACATGGAGCATGTCAACCTAGACTCCAGTGGCTGTTGGGGTCAAAAACGGTTATCTCGAAATCTACGGCTAAAGATCCTTTCAAACTCAAAGATTTCCCGCACGAACGGCCAACGGGGAAAGATCGGGCAACGGAAAACCCCTGGGCAGCAAAGAACCCCGCCGGGCGGCAGCGCCCCGCAGTTGCCTGGCGCCAGCGGCAAGCGCCACGCAAGCCGCCTACGCCGGGCGCAGCCAGCCTGGCTCGGCGGTAGGCGTCCCGCAAGCCGCCCGGCGCCGGGCGGCAAGCCAGCCCCGCCGGGCGTACATCCGGCGCCGGCGCAAGCCAGCCTACGCCGGCGGTAAGCCATCATGGCACCGTAGGCGTGCCGGCCTGGCGCCTGCCGCGTAAGCCAGCCCGGCGCGGCAGGCTCAAGCCGCCTGGCACCGGCGGCAAGCCAGCCTGGCGCCGGCGGCAGGCGTCCCGCAAGCCGGCCTGGCGCCGGTCGACGGCCCTCGTCCTGGTCTCGGTCCCATCATGCTCGGTCTGATCCCATCTTGGCTTGCTTGGATCAATCCTCTTGAGTTTGATACGATCATGGCTACGGAATAACATCTTTCGATTCGACTCGATTGGAATCATCCTCGATGTTTTACGACAAAAATTAGAAGGATTGGATTTCTCGTAGAAGATATCGTATAAAACAAGATCGATTAACTTGAACATCGATCCTTTAGACTATACGGTTTATTTTACGAGAAAGATAGTCTTTCCGAGAAATCGTATAAAACGTTCAACGACTTAAGACAAGTCCACGGACTTACTTACGATTTTAAGAATTCAGGCCCAATCAGGCTATGACGGTTTAACCGATTTTCCGAACATCGGATAAACATCAAGTCACCGAAAAATAGGAGAAAACTCGAGGATAATTACGAAGATCGACGAAAATGGAATACTTCCTGAAGAGATAAACTTGGGCCCAAAGGCGAGGTCCATCATCCTAAGGCAAACCGACCTAGGAGTTGGTATATAAGGAGAGCAAGAGCAGAGGAGAAGGGCATCCGAAAATTAGACTTAGAGCACTTTGCTAGCTTAGAAGAATTAGGGCTTAGGTGGTTAGACTAGCGGAGCAAGGCTTAGGACGTTTGGCTGCCTGCGACTCTATATTTTTCTTTAATCGCAAATCTCTCTGTCTTTCGGAGAATCCCTGTATTCGAATCTGTCATTCAATAAAATGCCTTCGAGCGAATATTACAATTCTTATTGTTATCTATTAACTTTATCGATTTTGTGTGGCAACGCAGAAAATCTGGACCTTCAAGGAAAGTGGGGTCTACTTGGCTTTCCTCCGCAATCTTACTTATTAAAATTGACGGTGTGAATTTCGGTTCCCACATTTTGGCGCTATAAGGAGGGGGACGGATTCTCTAACTCGAAAACCACCAATCGATCGAAGTTCAGTATGGCTACTTTGTCAGCCCGCAACATCGTACCCTTCGAGGATCGAGCAACGGCCAGTATGGCCAAACCTCACAACAATCTCCTCGTAATAGAACTCACGATCCAGGATATTGACGTAGCAAGGGTATTAGTCGACACCGGATGCTCGGCTAATATTATCTATTAAAGCACCCTCGAGAGGATGGGCGTCGATCTAAGCATTCTTACAGATGACCCCAGCCCAGTATTTGGACTCTCGGGAGAAGTTATGACCCTCGGTTCGACTAACCTCCTAGTCAGAGCCGGGAGCGTCGCCAAAAACACGGAATTCCTGGTGATCGTTGGTCCAACGTCCTACAACGCGATAGTTGGAACTCCTTGGCTAAACTCCATGAGAGCGATCCCATCAACATTCCACCTATGCCTCAAGTTTCCGACGCCTTCGGGTCGAAACAATACATGGTAGTCACGAGCAGCAGATCTACCTCGCACAACTAAAACGAAAAATCCCGAAATCGAGACCTCTCGAAAAGCAAACGATTCACGCGCCGAAACCTTCTGGCAGTCGCAAAGAGCTGAGGCCCTAGAAGGGAAGCGTGAACCAACCTGCGAACCGGTGGTCTCGATCTGCCTCGACGATTCCTTCCCGAACGGTAAGGCCGAATCGGAGCTAACCTCCGCGAACCAATAAGAGCAGACCTCATCGCATGCCTCAAAAGAACCTCAGTACGCTCGCTGGGCTGTGGAGGATATGCCCGACATTAGTGTAACATGTCACTAACTTAACATCGAATTCACTCACAAACCCGTAAAACAAAAGAGACGAAAGCTGGGACCTGAGCGTGCCACCGCAGTCAATGAGGAAGTCGAAAGACTCCTCAAAGTAGGGTCGATAACAGAAGTTAGGTATCCAGACTGGCTTGCCAACCCTGTCGTGGTAAAAAAGAAGAACGGCAAGTGACGAGTCTGTGTCGATTTCACGGATCTGAATAAAGCCTGTCCGAAGGACTGCTTCCCGCTCCCACACATCGACCGTCTGGTCGAAGCAACTGCGGGAAACAAGCTTCTGTCATTCATGGACGCTTTTTCCGGATACAATCAGATCATGATGAATCCCGACGACCGCGAAAAAACTGCATTCATCACAGACCGCGGAACGTATTGCTACAAGGTTATGCCTTTCGGTCTTAAAAATGCGGGCGCAACGTATCAGCGACTCGTCAACAAAATGTTTGCCGAGCAACTCAGAAAAACTATGGAAGTATACATCAATAATATGCTGGTAAAATCTCTTGACGAACACGATCATGTAGCCCACCTAGAGGAATGTTTTGCAGAACTCAACCAGCATAACATGAAACTCAACCCGGCGAAATGCAGATTCGCAGTGGCATCGGAGAATTCTCGATACCTCGTAACGTATCGCGGAATCAAGGCCAACCCTAAACAAATCGACGCACTGATAGAGATGGCCTCCCCGAGAACCAAGCGAGAAGTCCAAAGGTTAACCGGAAGAGTCGCGGCTTTGAACCGTTTCATCTAGCGCTCCACGGATAAGTGCCTACCGTTTTACGAAACATTAAAAGGAAACAAGAAGTTCGAATGGTCCGAGCAATGTTAAAAGGCTTTCCAACAGTTGAAACATTACCTGGCCACTCCACCAGTTCTCGCAAAATCGGTGGAAGGAGAACCTCTTTTCCTCTACATCGCAGTTTCGCAACAGCAGTCAGTGCGCCCCGATACGAAGAACGCTGTGAACAAAAGCCAATCTTTACGTAAGCAAGACGTTTCTGGATGCGGAAACTCGATACCCGCTAATGGAAAAATTAGCATTCGCCGTCATAACCTCGGCAAGGAAACTAAGACCATATTTCCAGTCTCATACTATAGTGGTTCTCACCACGTTCCCACTGCGGATAATCCTGCACAGTCCGAGCCAATCCGGTAGGCTCGCAAAATGGGCAATCGAACTAAGTGAATACGACGTCAAATATCGCCCAAGGACATGTGCAAAGTCCCAAGTACTTGCGGATTTCTTGGTAGAATTACCCACTAGAAACATGACTAACGAGGACCAAAATCAACTTGGGTCCTCCACGCCGACGGATCTTCGCCCAAACAAGGATCCGAGTCGAATTCGACTCACCTCTCCTAACGGGAAATCCTAGAACAATCATTCCGATTGGCTTTTCATGCTTCAAACAATGAGGCAGAATACGAAGCACTCGCCGCAGGCTTGCGGCTAGCCTATGGATTAAAATCCGTAATATTCACGCTTACTGCGACTCTCGTTAGTCGCCAACCAATACAGCGGAGAATATGAAGCAAGGGACGAAATGATGGACGATATCTAAAACTCGCCCAAGAACTGGCTCAGAGTTTCACCAGTTCGCCCTGACTAGAATTCCTCGCCGAAAACGTCCAGGCCGACGCCTTGGCTGGCCTCGCCTCAAGCTCAGATCTAGGGCTCAAAGGATTATCCCGTCGAATTCATCGAACATCCGAGCATCGGACCACCAGTGGTCGCCAATCTAATCCGAGGAGAGATTGAAGATGCGAAGAAGTCGAGGATCAACCGAAGCGGATGCGACCAAACCGAGTATGGCTGCGACAGCCCTTGGTTACAACCAATCCGGGCCTATATCGTGAATGGAACCTTACCAAAAATGGGCGGCTCAGAAGTGAAAACCTGCGCACGGTATGTCACGATAGAGGGAGAAATTTATAGGTGGCGTTTCTCCGTCCTCTCATGACATGCAGAAGGAGAAAGGGCAAGAAGAATCATGGAAGAGGTCCATTCGATCATGCGAAAATCATTCTGGCGGAAGATCTCTCGCAGTCAAAATCAAACGCCACGGATATTATTGGCCAACCATGATAAAAGATTGCGAAATTTGCCCGAAGCGCGAAATGCCAAAGGCACGCTCCAACAATCCATCAACCCGGAAATCCTCTCCTCAATCTCGCCCCCTATCCTTTCATGCGATGGTCCATGGACATTGTCGGACCTATGCATCCATCAAAACAAAATGCTTCCTCTTAGTCCTCACGGATTTCTTTTCCAAATGGGTAGAAGCAGAATCCCACGCAAGTATCAAAGACACACAAGTCGAGAACTTCGCCTCGAAACATATCATAACTAGACATGGGTCCCGCACGAAATTGTAAAGACAATGGATCTCAATTTATCACTGCCGATTCAAGCATTCTGCAAAAGTGGAAAATACGACTTACAAAGTCAACTCCCAGGTATCCGCAATGCAACGGACAGGCAGAAACCATCAACAAGACCGCCCTTGACGGACTCAAAAGCCAGACGCCAAAAGGGCGACGGGAGGAACTCGAAGGAGTCCTTTGGTCGCATCGCACAACCCCGACGCTACGGTGAATCCCCATTCGCCTCGCTTATGGAACGAATGCATGATCCCCGGAAGTAGAATTCCCGAGTACGGAGAAGGTTCCTCCCGAAAGAGAGGATTTAAACGACGCTATGATGCTGGACAATCTCGATCTCAACAATGAACGCCACCAGGCACTCATTCAATCCAGAATTACCAGCATGCTGCCGCAAGGTACTACAACTCGAACGTACGCCATCGCAGGTTCAAAGAAGGCGATTTAGTCTTACGCAAAGTCTTCCAAAACACTGCCAACTAAACGCAGGAAAACCGGAGCGAACTGGAAGGACCATACAAAGTCATAAAAGTGGTCCGACCAGGTTCATACCAAATCGCAAACATGCAAGACGAAAAATCCCAAGAACTTGAACGATGCATCTTAAAAAATACTATCACTAACAGTGACGTGATACAAAGAACTACGAGACGGCTTGATCCCCAAAAAGGTACGTAGGCAACTCGCTAACCGGCGGCTCAGCTATCCCCTGAAAAAAAGGGTGGGTGCGATATCAGATAATCCCACCAATTTCAAAAATTCTGAAACTTTCAAAACTCTTTCTAGACAACGCATTTTGCCAATTACTGAACGGCAACAACGACGGATCTAGTATCCACTAAGCGATTATCACATCCAAAACAAATCCCGAGGGACAACACTTCACAAAGCAAAGTGAATGTAGACGCTTCTCCCTGGTCAAATTTACGCGACCCCTTGGTATCCGCCCAAAACGGAAGCAACAGTTTTCTGGCTGCTAACATTCGCAAAGACATCCCAAGCCCGCAAGCGCTTTCAATCACGAAATGCGCATAAGGAAAATCGACCTTCAGCACTGCAGACGCCGCTAACGCTGAAGGACATTTTTTCCGCAAAACATTGCAGACAAAATCTTCGCCTCTGAACATACAAACGCACCTCAAAACGGTATCATTTCGTTGTTGCTGATCACAACAAACGAACTCTAACGCCCTAAACAGACAAATAGCCTTCAAGGGTACGCTCTCTTACATCCGACAAGGATAAACATAGCTATACAAGAAATCCAAAATTTTGGTCTAGCTCTTCAGAAGGAAGTAGCTCGACTCACTCAAACAAATCGATATAAGCCGACAACAATTCATGGATTTTAAACGGTACGAGTCAGGTTAAAATCGCAACAGGCAAAACGAAAGCCGATTTGTCATCGGAAAGCCTTAGTCCGAGTAAACCTAGGTCTTGCCCTAAACCCCACGCTGGATCTTGACATTTCACAGACATAGTATGGTATACGAGATCCAAAATTTTCTCTTCACTTAAGCCTATTTGTTTCACAAACTTCTCGTAAATCGGTAAACCGCGAAAATCTCGCTTTATGCAAACAATATGTACGGTGATCATCAGGGAACTAGGAATGAGACGACAACTCACACCCCTTTCTCATACTTCAAAAACTGAAGTTCATAAATAACCAAAAACGTTTCATAGATTGAGACCGCAAAGTTCAAACAAAACCCCAAAAGGGCAGGGATTCAAGCCACCAACGGCCAGTCCCGTAATACATCATGGCCTCTTAACGGCCAAACACATATAAAATCCCAGAAGGGATTGATAAACCTAGACGCCCTGTGAGCGCCACCTTCATCCTCAAACTCACTCGCGATAGGGATAGCCTCGCCGCGCCTCCTCGGTCGCATCGCCACTACCCGCCTCGTCCACGCCAGCCTCGCAATCCTCTCCCGCGCCCCTGATCTTATGAGTCTTCGAGGTCGGCGCAGGGTGCATTCCGCCTGCAGGCCGGCAAGGATTGAATCGAAATCTCCCTCGGTGGCCGCCCACTCTCCTTTGCAGGACGATAGTCTCGCTTCCTCCAAGTCCAAAGACGGGCCTCGCACTCGGCAACTCGAGCTCGCCAAACTCCCTCGATCCCCGCTAAAGCCAAGTCCCTCGGATGGCTATCAAGGACTCAAACAGGGTGGCCATCCTCGCCGACGACCAAAGAAGTCGCCGCGGCATCGGCAACCTCCGAGGATCTACAGCGCTCATCTCCTCATGAGTCCGATCTTTGCTGAAGGCGGCGGACTTCCGAGGATTTCTCTTCTCCTTCTTCACCTTGAGTAACGAACTCGCGGTCTTCCCAAGGTCACGCCAAGATCACTGATACGAACCTCAAGCTGGGACGCTCGGGCGGCATGGTGTCCTCGACACGCAATGCAGCCTTAGTACGCTTCAGCGCTTCTGCGACGACTCCAGCCTTCGATAGCCGAATGACTTCCGACCGCGACTCGCCAAGCATTCCAATCAGCGACACAAACTGTCCGCAAAAGAAGGGCAAGTATCATCGTAAAAAGCAATACAAGAATTGCAGATAGATTAAAATCAAACCTTGAACGATGACGCCAACGGCTCAAAGTTCGCCTCGCTTCTTCGCACCCCGCTCTTTTGCTCCGATGCCGCATTCAGCCCTTGCCCTTCCCTTGGGCAACGGCGCTGCACCAGCCGCTGGCAGTCCTAAGACAAGTTCCTCTTCGCCGGGGAAGAGGTGTAGATTCTATCGCATCCTCTCTTCCGGAGATCACGATCGGAGCAGTCGAAGAACCCGATGGATGGACCTGAACATCAAGAATCTGTTCAGGAACAGTAACCCCTTCCGCAGGCAGGAGGGCATCGGATGGGGCTTCGGAGCTGGGAACCGGAAGAACAGGCGAAGAGGCCGAAGGAGCAGGCAAAGAAATCGGAGGAACATGCAAAGGAGTTGGAGCCGCGGAGGGAACATCGGGCGTCTCAGTCCTCGCCCGCTTTGAGCCTTTCGAGCAAATATTACAATTCTTATTTTTATCCATTAACTTTATCGATTTCGTGTGGCAACGCAAAAAATCTGGACCTTCAAGGAAAGTCGGGTTTACTTGGCTTTCTTCCGCAATCTTACTTATTAAAATTGACCGGTGTGAATTTCGGTTCCCACAGTGGCCAATCCGAACCAACGGATGAGGATGTCAACACGCATCCGCGTCGCACAAGGAGCCGCACAGCTCGGGATGACTCCCAGTTTGACGATCCCATGTCCAGGGAGGAAGAGGCAATCTTTTGGGACAAGCAGGAAGAGCTAGCCGAGAAGCAAACTCGTCGCAGTTGCAGCAAACGCCGACAAATTCGGAAATATGCTAGCGAGAATCCCAAGATTCGCTATCTCCGCGACCATCTCATGAAGACGGTGGCGGAAGTTAAAGCGGTGAAATCTCAAATCCATCACGCCACTAGCACTGCGCCTGAGATTGACCTGCTGCTGGAAGAGGCTCGAAAGACGCCTTTCACCGCTCGGATCACCGAGACTAAGGTTTCAGACCTGGGAATGGTTAAAGTAATGCCCTACGACGGTACAACTGATACCAAGGCGCACTTACAAGCCTTCCAGATCGCGATGGGAAGAGCCAGGTTCAAGGACAGCGAAGGGATGCCGGCTAATGTCGCTTTCGCCGAGAACCTTCGAGGCCGACTCGAAAGTGGTTCTCTCGCCTAAGGCAAAATTCCATCGGAAGTTTCGCCAACTCGCCTTCAAATTTCAAGCAATACTGATGTTCATCGATCGAGAAACTTCTGACGCCGATCTCTGAGTCTATCCTGTGGAGAAGACGAATAACTCTGTGGATTTCATTAAACGGTTCAAAACCGTGAATGGCTAGGGTCAGCGGAATAAGTGACAGAGTTGCAATCGACGCGCTCCGAAAAATACTCTGGTACAAGTCGAAACTTAGAAAGTGGATAACCTTGAAAATGCCGCTGACGATCCAGACGCTACCCACAAGGCCACGACTACATTATCATCGAGGAAGAGATGAAAGTCTTGTCGCAGAAACTGATGCCGACTAAGACATCGCCGAAAAATCATGGGCTGACCAGAAATCAAAGAAGAAACCCCCGAACGACAAGAGCGCCCATCACGGGAAGAAGAGATCCAAGGCACAACTACGCCATCAACTCTGATCGGAGCAGCCGGACAACGGGAACACATGGACCCCGAATCAATTACGATGAGAATGCCTCCTGCAATTTTCAACAAACGCGAGGCCACCGACCGTGAACTGAAAGTTCTAGGGCAAGACTAGCCAGACTGCTGGCAGGATATCTCGCCAAGGTGACCAGCATGAAGGACCTCATCCTCGACTGACCGCCTCCCAAAGAATGATAAATATCCTCAGGCAGAGAACTCGCCTCAATCGAGAAAACGCTGGAGAAGGCACGATGAAAGTGGCAACGACAATAATCATCGCAGGATAAACATGATCATTGAGGATCACAGTACTGCGCGATACTGTCTCAGCCATCAAAACCTACCGCGAAAGTCAAGCTAACTCGCCGATCAGGTTTGAGCCCGGCAATCCTCCGCTTAAACGATCACGCTCGACGAAGAGGAGGCGGAATCGACCAGCCTCAGAGTGATCCACTCGTGATCGATCTCGCCATAAGAGATCTAGAGGTCCCCGGGTTCTCATCGATATGGGTAAAGACAGTCAACGCTATGTTCCGCGACACTCTCGAGAATGAGCATCCCGCTGGGAGAAGTCGTACATCGCCCAAACCCCTGACTGATTTCTCGAGGACTACATCAATGACTCTAGGATCGATCCAACTTCCTGTCGCGAGCTTAAATGAATGACCAAAATCATCGATTTCGCGGTCGTCGATCACCCGGCCATCTACAACGCCATCATGGGCACGCCTTGGCTAAACACCATGAAAGTGGTCCTCTCGACTTATCACCTAGGCATCAAATTCGACCAACAACGGAGTCGCCGATCCGGGATGCCAAAAGAGTCGAGACGCTGCTTCCTGGCCGAGCACAAGCTGCGCAAAACACGACTACCGAATGGTAAAGTCCAAACGACAAAGCTAACTCAGGTTCGACTGAAACTGCTCTGAAACAAGAAGATCAGAAATCGCCAACTCAAGCAACGGCCGAAGAAATAATAATTTCGAGCCTAACGCCCATCCAGCCGAGGAGACAAAACCGATAGAAGACGCCGATCCTGCGACTAATGCGATCGACGCAGAAAGACAGCCGAGTAAACACACTCGCAAGACCAACAAACTACGAGATGGCTTGATCCCCAAGAGGGTACGTAGGCAGCTTGTCTAAACAACAAGTTCAGTTATCCTCCCTCCCAAAATGGGGAGGAGTACATACACCATCGCTCAGATGCTACCGCGACCTTAAACTTTTTCCTTGTACTCGATATTTCAAACTTTTCGCAATAAAGATTACGATTGGAATTTCATAAAATTTCCGTCCGCAAAACAATCATCTCGCTCTCAAACGGATCAACTCGCCGCGAACGCTGTCTGGTCGCTGCCAAGTTCGACTTCTGACCAGAACCAGAAACACCAGGCTCATTTTCAAAGGGACAAGCGACATCGCCAGACTCCGCTAAAAATGCTATCAGTCCATTCGCGACTTAAAATACAACGCCGATTACCCGAAAGCACTCTAGCCGTCCTAAAGAAACGCACATAGATCCATCCAAAGGATGGGTCCTCTTATATCCGACTAGGATAAAATAGCGTGCTATAAAAGAAAACCAAAATTTTGGTCAGCACTTTCGGGACACTTAAAAATTATCCTCGAAGAGATGCTCGATTCCTACCATACATGTCATATAAGCCGAGAACATATCGCAGACTTTAAAGCGGGACGGAATCAGGTCGAAAACGATACGGGAAACGTAAGTCGAATAAGTCATCGCACCCCCTAAAACCGTGAGTAGTCCTAGGTCTTACCCTAAACCCAGCACACTGGTCTCTAACATCTCAAGGCATAGTATCAAACACCCTGATACGAGATCCCAAAATTTGCCTCTTGGCTATTGTTCACAAGATCTCCAGAAATCCGCAAGCTTGTACGCCATGAAAACTTCAAACAGATCACGGATATAGCCGTTCACCCAGAATTAGGTCGCGAGATGACAACTCACACCCTTTCCTCTACATTCGCACGAATAAAAACATGCACTTAAAACGCGAAATACAAGTTAATTATAAAAAGTCGCAGAAGGGACAGGGATTCGAAGCAACATACGGCCAGTCCCAATACATAAAAAAAGAAACGGCCACTTCGGGCCGGAGACAACATGCAAATCGGAATATATCACAAAGATAAAGGGGCAATACCCCAACAAGTCACAGGGAACCTTTCAGTCAATCGCCGAGATCAAAGACCCCCCGTCATTGATCTTCCGAACGACTGGTCATTTGCGATCGGGGGCGCGGGCGCAGGTTGATCCACCCCACCCGTCTCATCGGGAACTTCCGCCTCGGCTTCTACCGTGTCAGAAGAAACAGGGATCGGACTCCATTGCTCCCAGATCCTTCGTTCGATCTGAGGGATCACAAAGTCCCTATTCCTCTCATTCATATGCCGAGACTGCCTCGCATACTCGACGTCGTAGGAATAGTTGTGAGCCGTCGTAACATACAAACCACCCGTAGTGCCACGACACTCGCGGTAATTTCCAAGAGCCTTGTGGTTCGCTTGAAGTTCTCCGCCCTCATGGGAGAACCTCTCGCGACGGGTTCTTATGATTTCGCCACGCCTTCCTTCCCACCGTGCTGACGACATCCGCCTCGGACGGTCCCCCTTCCCGGCAATTGTCTAGTTCGTTTTTCAGGCGGGCGATCTCCTTCTCGGCCATATCGGTCCTATACTGAGCCATGCGAGCTTGTGTGCTCGTGCCGAGGGCCCGGCTTTCTTTCATAAGGGCCTGCAAATACCCTCGAAGATCAGGAAAGAAAACTCGACAATACAAACAGAATGTATGGTCGAAGATCGCAATTACTTCGTTGACCGATCTTGACGCTTCAGCAAACTCTGGCACCTCAGAGAACTGCCTTCAACCGAGGGAAGCTGAAAATCAAAAGTCATCGAGGGTCGACCGCACGCCACCGCTAAGATAAGGGAAATTTTCTATGTCGATTGACGATTGTCAACGGTAGACGCTTTACCTTTGCGAAGTGCTTGCCTTTTATTTCTTCTTCCGCCTCGTATGCACGGCCATCCATGCTTGATCCCAACTCTTCATCAACCGCATACCCGGTTCGAATAGGGAACGGTAAAGGGCTAAGGCGCGATGGACCCGCTTTAGGTGAAATCAGCCCAATGGCACTTCGAGGAACAATTTTCGGATGGCCGGAAATCTTCCGAACGGGATTTGGCATGCCCACTACAAAGACAAAGATCGCGATAAGGATATCGAGATCCAATCTCATCAAAACTAAAAAGTGATCCAATCTGATTACCTTCCGACCCCACGCGTCCTCGAAGATGGGAATGCCACTCGCTTCAACGGACGATCGTCGACTCGACGAAGAAGAAGCTCTTCTTCCACTCGTGATAGTTCGAGGTAAACATGGTCAAGTCCCTCAAGGCGATAGCATGGCTCGAGATGGTTGACGCCGAGGGTGTTCCCAATTGAACTCAACACCAACAGCCCAAGGATGTGCTGCAAGCCGCACGGATAAATCTGGCCGATCGATAACCCGTAAGAGCTCGTGACTCGACAGAAACTTCCGAATCAGAAACCACGACGCATTGCATCAAGTACACCTCAAACATGTAAAGTAGCCGTGGTGGAGAACTCGCGATCTTCTCCTGGTTCAGGAAGACGAAGTGAACCGACTCCGAACTCGCAAAATGCCAAATGGAAGCAAGACCATTGAACAGCTCTTGCTCGGAAATCCGCCATGGTTGGGTATAAACGAGGGGAGTCCATAACCTGGCTATGGCGGCTTCAGCCCTCCGCGACGCTTCCCAAGCGCTGCTTCATCTTCGGATCAACCGAGGGAATCTCAAATTCTACCTAAGGCACAGCATCGTTAAATTGCGGCTAGAACTGTTAGTCAAAATCGTCAACGACGAAATCGCCACCAAAAGTCCTCGAAGAACACTAAGTGACGATCAAAACCAAGAAATGGGTTGTCACTCAACGAACTTACGGAAACGCATGAACGGACCGTGAGCCCTGGATCGACGGCGGCGAATCAACGGCGTATCGGCGGACGCTGACACGGCACGGCGGCAGGTCGACACGCTGGCGCCATACTTGATGCCGGGCGGCGGGTCGACCATGTCAGCGCTTTTAGCACCGGCGGGCGCCGGGCGTATCGACACGCCACGCTTGGCGCCGGGCGAAGGTCGACCACGCCGCTTGGCGCTGGCGTCGACCATGCCGCTTCGGCCAGGTCGGTATCACGCCACTGGCGCAGCAGGTCGACCACGCCGCCAGGCCAGCTGGCAGTCGACACGCCACGCTACCGGGCGGCAGGTCGACCATGCTGCGCGAGGCGGCGGTAGGTCCACCTACTTACCGCAGGCCCATCGCTTCCGGCCTTACCGGGCGGCAAGAGTCCTGGCTTCATCCGCGTAATCGCCTCGCGATCTCGGCAACGACAGATCTTGGTCCCTTAAACCCATTTTCGGGTTGTTCAACAAAAGTTCATATTTTAAATCTAAGTTCAAGCCTCTTTACTCAAACCCTCAAGACGGAAGTCACTTAATCCAAGTCCACCTTATTCCCGATAATTTAGAAATCTCCTAAGACCATAAAGGTTCAATGATGAATGAATTTCGATTCATCGTGATAAAACGATCACGGTTATTCTAAACACCAAACATCTCGACTATACGAGGAATTGGGATTCCTCGAAATGCCGAAACCTTTAAAGACTATTCTCTCAAAAATCGAAAACTTAAGTAGCCCGACATGACCAAACGCCCACTTACAATTTTCCGGAAAGGAAAGATAACTATGACGGTTTATCCTTATCCTCACAAAAGAGATAAATGTCAAGTTTCCGTAAGATAAATGTCAAGTTCCTAAGATAAATGTCAAGTTTCCGATAAACACCTAAGATGGACGAAAATGGAAAAGCCCGATTCAGCCCGAGGGAAGATAGACCGTCTTAAGAGGAGTATATATGGAGAGCTTTGGGCAGGAGCAAATCATCACAAAACTTCCAGAGCACTTAGCACTTAGAGCAAATTTAGCATTTCTTTTCACTAGCGAGCTGCGACTCAACTAGGTTAGATCTAGGCGGCCGGACTAGCGGACCTTTCGACAGCTCTTGTAGCCGATTTCTTTACCCGTTGTTCACGCTCAAACGCGAATTCAGAAATAAGATCTCTTTCTCTCTATTTTTACGATTTTTATTTTGCAACTTTAAATTCCCATTGATTGTGTCGTGTGTGGCCCAGCAGATATCCGGGACCTTCAAGGAAGATCGGGTTAACTCGGTTTTCCTCCATAATCGTTTATCGGAAATTGACGGTGTGAATTTCGGTTCCCACAAGAACCATTAGCGACAAAGCAATCACGACCAGACTTGCCAGACTTCTTTCTTCTTGAAGACATTTTCTCAAAGGGAGAACTTGTGTAAAGAGAAGGGAGAGGATAATTTTTTCTTTTTTCTTTGGAAGTGTTGTGGAGATGAGTAAGTAAAGAATTTGAAACTTACTCCACATACTTATAGAAAAGGAGATTTACTATTCATCCTTCGGAGTTTCAGACATTGGATAGTGCCTAACTTACCTAGCATCGCTACCTCGCCGAAGAATATCATAATTCTAACGAAATGGGGCTAACTGTTGGGGTCAAAATCGGTCACGGCAAAATCCAACATCATAAACTCCTCGAAAGGTATCTTATCTTGGCAAAAAGAAAATACGAGAAAGACGACGACAAGTTTCGAGTCAGTTCCGACAAGGAATTAGAGACTTGTCCGAAGTCATCGTAAACTTCAAGCGACTAACAAGAGCGAGGGTTCGATCGTTCGAGAACATCAACGAACTTACCAGACAAACGGACCGTATCAAACAAGGCAACCAACTAGCTAAGATGGCGAAGTTGGACGCTAGCAAGACCAACTAGCCATCCCGGCGAGTTGGAGCACTTCCAACTCGCCAGGCAAGGCCAACTCGCCATCCCGGCGAGTTGGACCCGAGGCAAGGCCAACTCGCCATCCTGGCGAGTTGGAGCACTTCCAACTCGCCAGATTGGCGAGTTGGACACCAGACGAGAACAACTAGCCATCTCGGCGAGTTGGAGCACCTCCAACTCGCCCGACATGGCTAATTGGACTTGAAGCAAGACCAACTCGCCATCCCACCAGTTGGAGCACTTTCAACTCGCCAGATTGGCGAGTTGGACCCAAGATGAGATTAACTCGCCATCTCGGCGAGTTGGAGCACCTCCACCTCACCTGATTGGCAAATTGTACTCGAAGCAAGACCAACTCGCCATCCCGGCGAAGTTGGACCCAAGACGAGAGCAACTCGCCATCTCGGCGAAGTTGGACAAGGAGGGAGCTAAAATCGCCATCCGGCGAGTAAGGTTTCCCAATCGACCTTTGTCCCATCCTCGTAGCTTTACTCTTTGGAACCAGCTCAAGTCCTTTCTCGTTCCATCTCGATCCGAGTCATCATCTGGATTTTACGGAAAAAAATTCACGAGAACTTGTTTCCGCTTATGAAATTCTAATCGATCGTAAAACGGCAACGGTCGATTGGACTGCCTCCACTACATGATAAGTTCGAATTATCGTAAATCGAAGTCATTTCTAAAAGAGGCGTCGTTTCGATAGGCTCGAGAAAACGCTTAAGTCGGAAGACGGTCCGAAGGGGACCTAAAACACGACTAGAAGCCCACTGATATACCATGTATTTTATCCGTTTTTACCCATGGTATATGAGTGTTTTTACTACTATTATCTATGTTTTAGAGTTTATTAGGTATGTTTTCAGGTTCAGAAGAATTTTGGAGAAAAGTGATGGTTTAGGTGCCTTTTTGGAGCTTAAAGAAGAGTTCACCCGTGATCAAGACCAAAGGTCGACACCAGAGTTACACATCGATCGACGCATGATATCTTGCATATTTACATGTTTTTAGCATCCATATCTTATGCATTTTGATCATATAAGTTAGGCATTAGGCATGTTTAGATCCATTTTGCATTCATTTGTCCTTATCAGGTGTTGGAGTATGCTTTGGTGTGATTTGAGGTGTTTGGAAGACTTATGGCCCCAAAGAGATGAAGTATCATGTTTGGCCATGAAAAGAGAAGTCAAACCATGATCTGGTCAAGACAAAGATGAGCATGGACAGAGAACTTAGAGGTGTCTCCTGCTGCTAAGATTTTGTGGAGACACAGAAAATTGAGTTAGCTTTCCAATGGAAGTGGTTTCAAGTCATTTGGACCTGTATTGGAGAAGTTATGATCAATTCACTTGAAGCATGTCAGGATGGCTGGTAGAAACGGCCGGGTTCGAGCAGCCGGCCGGGAAAAGAACAGATGGATGGAAGTGGTCCAGTCCGGGATGACTGAGCCTGGGACAGGTACCCGGTCGTTTGACTTGTGCTGGAGGAGACCAGACCGGTAGACAAGTCCGGTTGGTGAAGCCGACGGAAGAGACGGATCAAGGATCACCCGACGGCTGGGATGGATGAACCGAGGAACATAACCCGGACGGCAGGACAGAGCACAAGAGCTGCACTGGACCGGGGAACACAGACCGGTTGGATGACCCCGGTCGGGAGAAGCAACACACGAGCAGGAAGAGGCCGGCCGGGTAGAGACGTCCGGTGAGCAGTCGGCCGGCTTGGACACGCCAGAACTGGACAGGCCGGGAGCACAGACCGGTTGGATGGGGTTGAGTCTCCTGACCGAATTTTAAGCTTCATTTTGATTGGCTGAAGACTTAATGACCTCATGGGCATTTTAGTAATTTTTAATGATGTTTCTAAGGGCTTTCAAGCCTCCTATATATACTCTTGTAATCTCATTAAGAGATCTAACTTTTCTCTCAAAACATAATAAGATCTTGAAGAAAGTTTGGATCTTTAATCCTTTTATCTCATTTCTTTGTGTTTAATAGATTATCTTCTTCTCTAATCATGTTTAGCCTTGAATCATCATTGATTTTGAGGTTTTCCATGCCTATTGGTGAGTAGATCTATCTAGGGTTCATGGGCGTGGGAGACTAAGGGTGATTAAGTGTAGATCCAAGGTGCTTAGTGTTAGATCTATCCTTGCCTTGCATTGATTTGGTGTTCTTCAAGCTATATTTGAGTTGGCCTCTCAAACATAGAGCTATAGGCATTTCATGCCCGAAGGTGTTCTATGAAATGCCTGAACCAACTCATCTATGCTCTTAGCTTGCTTTGCCTAAGGGATTAGTTGTCAAAGAAGCTAGGATTGCTATTAGACTCATTCTCCATGTTTGCTTTGATCATTACAGCCAAAGGGATTTGGTGTACTTGGGTGATCATTGCAAAAGAGCATTCATCTAGGGATGAGCTTGCTTAGTTTTGTTGTCTAGGCATAAGGAATTAGATTGATTGAAAAGTTAGCATCTTGGATTGAATCTTGATCACCCAAAGTCAGTTCCCTTGTCCCAAGAACCCCCTTGCCTCATTGAGAAAGAAAGTTCAATCTTTTATTGCATTTTTAATATTGTCTTAGTTTCATAATCATCCTCTCATCTTGATTGCACTTAGATTAAGCATGAACTTGCATTTCCTTTGCATTAGAATCTCTTAGAATTGGATTGACATCTTGTATTCTACAACATTTGATTAGGACCTTAGAAAAGTCCTTTCATCAAATTCATGCTGCCAAGTTCTAAGTTGATTTTGACATTGAGATTTAGTCATTTGCTTGAGACTAAGTCATTTTTTTATCTTGTGATATTGGTTCTTGCCTCTTCTATCTTTGACTTTCAGGTGTATGATCACAAGAAGCAGAGGGGCATCTAACTTGGTTCCTACTGTTGAAGAGATTGCTGCACTTGAGAGGAGATAGCAAGACAAAGAAGAGAAGTAGAGCAACAGGCTCATCTACAAAGGTTGGGGTTTGAGATGGAGAATCTGCCTCAAGATGGTGATGCCCTAGGGGGCAATGGTCCAAGAGCTGACAACATAAGACCACAGCACCAGCCACAACAACCACAGCGCCAAGCTAGAGCCATTGGAGCCTATGATCAACCTCACATTCATGGTCATAGGTTGGGGATAAGGGCACCAACTGTGGAGAACAACAACTTTGAGATCAAATCAGGGCTGCTGCATTTGATTGAGAACAACAAGTTTCATGGTCTTGCTGTGGAGGATCCCTTGATCACTTGGACACATTTGATAGCTACTGTAGCTTGTCCAAGATTAATGGAGTCTCTGAAGATGCTTTCAAGCTGAGGTTGTTTCCTCTCTTTGGGAGACAAGGCACATCTATGGGAGAAGGCTCTTCCAAGTGACTCTATCACAACTTGGAATGAGTGCAAGAGGGCATTCCTAGAGAAATTCTTCTCTACCTCAAGAACAGCCAAGATCAGAAATGAGATCTCTAGCTTTCAGCAGAAGAACCTTGAGAGCTTTAGTGAAGCATGGGAGAGGTTCAAGGGCTATTGGTCCAATGCCCACATCATGGCTTCACCAAGGAGAGTTTGCTTAGTACCTTCTACAGAGGTGCTCTACCAGAGTTCAGGAGCAGATTGACACAGCCAGCAATGGGTTCTTCTTGGGCAGAACTGAGCAGGATGCTGAGGAGCTGGTGGAGAACATGGCCAAGAGTGACTCAGTCTACAGTGAGGAGCATGATAGGGCCAACAGAGGCACTGATGAAGATGATCCGCACACAAGAAAGGCCCTAAAATCTCTCCAAGAAAAGTTGGACAAGCTTCTTGTAGAGAAGGGCAAGAGCAGCTTAACTCCATTGGGAACCAGCAACAGAAACAGCCTGCTAGGACTACTGAAGTTCATGGTGTAGAAGGTCAAGAGGAGCTGTGCTTCATCAATTTAATGGCACATGGTATAGAAAGAGCCCAACTTCCAATACCAAAACAACTACCAGCAAAGACCTTACTACAACAATCAACAAGGAGGTTACCAAGCAAACCAGCCTACTCAGCCCCAAGGAAGCTCTTCTCCAGCTCAGGCTCCAAGTTCAAATTTGGAGTCCATGTTCAAGCAACTCTTAGAAGCTCAAGAAAGAAATGCTAAGAACATTGGTGATGAGTTCAAGAACATCCATGCTAAGATTGATGGCACCTATTCTGACCTCAACAACAAGTACATGCAACTTGCCTCTCATCTCAAAGCTTTGAGAGCCAAGTTGCCTCAATGTCTTCATCCTCCAAGAATCCAATGGGATCTCTACCAGGAAAACCAGAGAAGAACCCTAAGGAGACTTGCAATGTTATCCTCTCCACTTCTTCAAGGATTGCGCTGAGTGATCATAAGAATGATGTTGATGAGATTGAGAGGCTAGTGCTTGGAAATCAGATTGAAAATGATAAGAGACTGGTTGTGGCCACAGCTGAAGCTAGAGTTGTGAAGAGAGCTGATAAGAAGGTTCAAGGAAAGATCCTGAAGATTGATGAGCCTACGGTTGAAACACAAGTTGAGAAGAGTGCTACCCTCAAGCTGAAAGAAGTGAAGGAAGAGGACAATGAGATTGAGCTATCACCCTATGATAAGCTCCCTTTCCTCAAAGGTTCCTCACCAAAGCTCAGAAAAAGTGGTCTCCAAATTCAGAAAAGACCTCAGTAATATTGGAGTCAAGCTTCCAGAGATCACCAATATGCAGGCTGCTCATGTCCAAATGATGCTCATCAAGGACATTCTCACCCACCAAGCTGAAGTGGCTGAACTTTTGACATCTCACTTCTGAAGATTGATCCACCAATCCCTCCAAAGTCCCTCCCTAAGCTTGAGTCTCAAGGGAAGTTCAACTTATCCTGCTCTCTTGGTAAACTAACTATGGATGATGCTCTTGTTGATAATGGAGCTAGTGTGAATGTCATCTCCTTGGATATGGTGCAGAGTATTGGGATTGAAAGCATGGAACCAGATACTCCTCCTCTCACCTTTGGGGATTCCTCTTCTACAATCCCACTTGGCATAATCAAGGACTTCCCTTGAAGATTGATCCTGCACCATACCCATTGACCTCACTGTTTTGAAGATGGAATCTGAAGAGAGAGTCCCTTTGATCCTTGGCACTCCTTTCCTCACAACAGTTGGAGCTTGCATTGACTTTCCCAACAAGAAGGTCACCCTCATGCATGTCAACAAAGCTGTCTCCTATCCTCTCCAACCTCCAATGGAATCAGACTATTGTGGGACAATCACTTGTGATGCACAAGCTGTTGAGAAGCCCCAAGATGAAGAGGTTGTTGGTAAGAAAGAAGGTCTTGATGGAGAGTGTTCTAAGGAGTTGTGGTGAGCACTTGGAAAGTGCTAAACAGAGGGGATGAGTGGAGCCTCAAAGGCAACTCATGGCAAGAAGAAGATGGTGAAAGAGCCTCATCCTCCACCTCTTGATTTGCTCCCACACACTCTCACTCTCCATCCAAAGAAGCTCATAGATGGTGTCATTGAGTACAAGATCAAGCACAAGGGCAGATCCACACCATTCTCAAGTGCTAGAGCCATCATCACTCCTCAGCTCCAAGATGACCCAATCAAGCTTCAAGAGCTTCTCTCTCAGGTCCTCACCATCACTCTTGAAGGTGGGAAGGATCCTCCTTCTCACTAGTCCAAGAGAAAAGGTAGTCAAGCTAAGTGACTCAAAACAAGCTCACTTGGGAGGAAGTCCCATGGTTATCCTTGTATATAGCTTTGCAATTTCAAATTTCCTTTTAAGTTTTAATAAAAGTGGTCAAGGTTTTCAGGTTGAGCCAAGCACTAGAGGAGAGAAGAATGGTGGTGAACCACTTGAGCCCCATGATCCATGTAGCAGCCTCCTCTAGTTGCTATGAACCAAGCCAGATTCTAGTCATGCCACAAGCACCATGCCCAAATCTCCTTGTGGTATCACTCCAACCCTTCTTGTAAATACATTTGCTTTTGCCTTGTTGAGGTATCTCTTTTCTTACTCACACAGAGACTGTGTGATTTAAGTGGGGAGGTACCGGATATTTGATCATGTTTGCTTTGTGATTTTGAGTCTCATGCATTGCATTGTACATTCATAAGTGCATAGAAAATTCAAAAAATTAAATTTTGAATCATGTAGATTGCATCACTTGCATCCTTAAGATTGAGTCTAGAGCATATAGGTTGCATTCATTTGCATATGGAGCATTGCCTAGTAAAGAACACTTGTTTGCACTGAATTTGGCACCCTAGTTAAACATATCAAGTAGCTTAAGCATCTTTGAAAGGCTTGCATGCTTTGAGCCTTGAAAACTCTTCTTGAAACTTGCTTGCTTGCTTGATATTGGCATTGTTCTTAAGACCAGCTCCATCCTGAACTTAGACTTGAATGAACTTAATTTCTCTTGCATATGGGCATTTGCATACTTAGTCATGGATCCCATACACATTTGGGTTATCTTTCTCCATTGTACCACCCTTTGTTAACCCAAATGGCACTCCCTTACCCTTGAACCCTATCCATTCTTTGAAGCCTACATTGATTTGCTTAGTGAGGCCTCTTTTGATAGCTTGTCATGTGCAAAATCTTGAGAGTATTGGGAGCTTACATGGATTTGTTCTCATCTCTTGCTAGCATAGGGTCATCATTTGAGCTAGCTTCTAGGATGGTGAGTGAAGTTTTTTTTCCCTAATGGTTTACATTTTGGGTTTGGGATGTGATAATGTTGAGATTGATGAACAAAGAAAGTTGAGAAAGAAAACCCTAAGGACCTAGAAATGAAAATGAAAAGCTCTTGTGTTATGTTTTGACCTTCCTTCATGTAAAAAAAAAAGGAAAGAAAAGAAAAGAAAAGAAAAAAATAAAGATTCAATAAGATAGTGGGGAAGGAAAACTTAAAGAGTTAGAGCTTAGTGAAGTGATTAGAGGTCCTTAGTGGTTGAATTTCAAAGGAAAGAAAGTTGTTCATTGGGTGAGTGATGTGAGAATGTTTTCATTTTGGGTGATGGGATGAATAAAGGGGGTAGATCTTGTAATCACTTAGAATTGGGTAGAATGATGAGGATGGATCCATGTATGCATGAATTGCTCCTTGTCTTAGATAAATTTTCCATAATGATCAAGCTCCTTGATTTTGAGTGATTGCCACCTTGAAATGATGCATTGAACCCCATTATCATCCATATTAGACCATTTGATCACCTAGCCAAATGATTGAGATCATGTGCCCATATGTGAGACTTCACCTTGTGTGTGTGTGTGAATCAATGTGAGGGCTGGTTAAGAGAACTTGTTGGTTGATACGCATTGCATCTTGTGTAGAGGCATAAGAGTCATTGATAGCCTTGTGAAGCTAGAGCATAATAAGAAAGTTTTGCTCATGCTATTTGCTATGTTTCTTTAGGATGTCAAGTTGAGTGCTATGAGTGTTTCTTTGGCTTTGCTTCCATCTCTATGTCTCCCCCTTGTGTTTTGAAAAGATTACTTGAGGACAAGTAAAGGTCTAGTGTGGGGAGTTGATATCTTGCATATTTACATGTTTTAGCATCCATATCTTATGCATTTTGATCATATAAGTTAGGCATTAGGCATGTTTAGATCCATTTTGCATTCATTTGTCCTTATCAGGTGTTGGAGTATGCTTTGTGTGATTTGAGGTGTTTGGAAGACTTATGGCCCCAAAAGAGATGAAGTATCATGTTTGGCCATGAAAAGAGAAGTCAAACCATGATCTGGTCAAGACAAAGATGAGCATGGACAGAGGTCTTAGAGGTGTCTCCTGCTGCTAAGATTTTGTGGAGACACATCAAATTGAGTTAGCTTTCCAATGGAAGTGGTTTCAAGTCATTTGGACCTGTATTGAGAAGTTATGATCAATTCACTTGAAGCATGTCAGGATGGGAGACGCCGGTTCGGCAGCCGGCCGAAAAGAACAGATGGATGGAAGTGGTCCAGTCCGGGATGACTGAGCCTGGGACAGGTACCGTCGTTTGACTTGTGCTGGAGGAGACCAGACGGTAGACAAGTCCGGTTGGTGAAGCCGGACGGAAGAGACGGATCAAGGATCACCCACGGCTGATGGATGAACCGAGGAACATAACCCGGACGGGCAGGACAGAGCACAAGAGCATGCACTGGACCGGGGAACACAGACCGTTGGATGACCCGGTCGGGAGAAGCAACACACGAGCAGGAAGAGGCCGTCGGGTAGAGACGTCCGGTGCAAGCAGCCGGACGCTTGACACGGCCAGAACCGACAGGCCGGGAGCAGACCGGTTGATGGGTGAGTCTCCTGACCGAATTTTAAGCTTCATTTTGATTGGCTGAAGACTTAATGACCTCATGGGCATTTTAGTAATTTTAATGATGTTTCTAAGGGCTTTCAAGCCTCCTATATATACTCTTGTAATCTCATTAAGAGATCTAACTTCTTTTCTCTCAAAACATAATAAGATCTTGAAGAAAGTTTGGATCTTTGATCCTTTTATCTCATTTCTTTGTGTTTAATAGATTATCTTCTCTAATCATGTTTAGCCTTGAATCATCATTGATTTTGAGGTTTTCCATGGCTATTAGTGAGTAGATCTATCTAGGGTTCATGGGCTTGGGAGACTAATGGTGATTAAGTGTAGATCCAAGGTGCTTAGTGTTGATCTATCCTTTCCTTCATTGATTTGGTGTTCTTCAAGCTATATTTGAGTTGGCCTCTCAAACATAGAGCTATAGGCATTTCATGCCCGAAGGTGTTCTATGAAATGCCTGAACCAACTCATCTATGCTTTTAGCTTGCTTTGCCTAAGGGATTAGTTGTCAAAGGAGCTAGGATTGCTATTAGACTCATTCTCCATGTTTGCTTTGATCATTACAGCCAAAGGGATTTGGTGTACTTGGTGATCATTGCAAAAGAGCATTCATCTAGGGATAGAGCTTGCTTATTTTGTTGTCTAGGCATAAAGAATTAGATTGATTGAAAAGTTAGCATCTTGGATTGAATCTTGATCACCCAAAGTCAGTTCCCTTGTCCCAAGAACCCCTTGCCTCATTGAGAAAGAAAGTTCAATCTTTATTGCATTTTAATATTGTCTTAGTTTCATAATCATCCTCTCATCTTGATTGCACTTAGATTAAGCATGAACTTGCATTTCCTTTGCATTAGAATCTCTTAGAATTGATTGACATCTTGTATTCTACAACATTTGATAGGACCGAAAAGTCATCACTCGCGGGTAATCGATCTAATACCATTACTAGTCAAGGACGATAAGTCGAGATTTCCTATAATCGATCGATGTACACTCTACTACTCATCGACACCGGTATGCAGAAAGACAAGTTGGACCTGGTCAACTTGAAGCCCAAGATATCACATTTTACAAGAATGCCCTGACGAAGTTTTAACCTAATGAACTCCTTACATTTATATATGCCTAAGTAAGCCAAAAGAACAACAAGTTTTATAAAAGTCTTTACAAGCAAATAATTAGATACAAGTTTTTCTAAGAATTTCTTCTTCTTCTAATTCTATTTCTTTGAGTTCTTTATTTGTTAACAAAGGTTATAGAATTCTAGACCTGTAGAGAGATCCAAAGATATTTCTCTGGAAACTCAAGTGTTCACCCTCTAATAAAGTCTATGAATTTCTATTATTACCTGTTGCTATGAACTACTTTAGCCATGTCCGAGTAGATTCATTTGTTAGATTTAGGGTTTAAATAGGATATGAGGGATTAGCCCCAACCTATAATTGCTATAGTTGTGATATTTATTGTTAGGATTGTTCACTAATGCTTTTCTAGCTTAGCTACCTAGAACATGAACTTGATTGCATTGTTTATTACATGCAATACCTGACAACATCCTAAACATGCTATGACCCTTCGAGATAAGCTTTCTTGCTTGAGTCAAAGATAAGCTTGGTGCTAAAGTTTGCTTAGAGTCAGATCAACCTCGCGCGATAAAGCTTGCTTAGAGGTCGTGACGATCGATAATTTATGAGTAATCGATCGACATAGTTGGGGAGAGGTACGGTCGATATTCCTATCTAAAACATCGATCGATACCATCGGCAGAGTAGCCGATCGCGAACACCATTTAGCATCTAAGTAATAGATGGTCTAAATAATGCGAGCTGATTGATTCATTTAATGTGTTGAGCTCTGACATATCATGCAAGTAACTTGTTAGCCTTTTATGTATTTATAATCCTGAATTCCTAATACTTACCCGGAATCTTAACTACTTTTCTTTATTGTTTCAAAACCAAATCCTTTTCAACTGAGTAATCTTATCCTTACTCAGCAAACCTGCAATTTACTTTAACTATTTTCAACCTAGATAGTCATTAAGATTGCATCTTATTTGTAAACTAGCTTTCCTCTCGTGGATTCGATCCTGGTACTCAATCAACCTCTTATTCGAGAGTAGTCACCTCAGTGGTAATTTGAGTGATATCAAATTTACGCTGTCGGGAGCTGATACAACAGATCTAATCTGATTAGGTCTAGTTATTTCTATTTTTATTTTAATTTGTTTCCTTTCTCGACACAAATTTTTCTTTGTCTTTCGTGCATTACGCCCAAAGAGCACCGGAAGCAACAATGAATCCCAACTTTGTTCTCGAAGACCCTGCTACTGGAACGCTCAACTGCAGGAAATCTGGCTCCGCATCGACGACTAATAACTGCCTCGTCAATCGATATTGACGCATTCCCCGCCAATCGACACCGCCTTCGTCAATCGATACCGCGACCTTCACATCGACCGACACTACTTCACCGGCCGAATCGATATCTTTCATCTCGACATTGATCGAGCACCCCTAACCGATATCGATCGATACTATTCCTCATGAAGTCATGGTTTCATTATTCTCACACGAGATGAGAGAATGAGACTCAAGGCGACCAAGCAGGTCACCTCGTGAATGAAGCAGTGTTGGGGTCAAAACGGTTATCTCAAATTCACGCCAAAGATCCTTCCAACTTCAAAGATTTCCCGCACGAATCCACTAGCCGGGGAAAGATCGAGCAACGGAAAACCCACGAACGGCAAGATCGCTCATTACGGCATCGCTGGACGCTGGGTCGCCTGGCACCTCGTTCGGTGCCGGGCGGCACTGCCTGGCGCTGGGCGGCACTGCCACGCTGGCCGGCGCATTCGCCTGGCCGGCGGCACCCGCCTGGCGCTGCTGGCACTGGCCACGCTGGCCGGGCGGCACTCGCCCGGCGCCGGGCGGCACCCCCGACCGGCACCGGGCGCTGACGCAGTCGCCTGGGCGCCGGGCGGCACTGCCCTGCCGGCGGCAACCTCGGCCTGGCGCCGGCAGCACGCTGGACGTGGCCGCCTGGCCGGCAGCACGCTGGACGCTGGAAGTCGCCTGAGCCGGGCGCACTCGCCTGATACGCGGCATCGCTGGACGCTGGTCGCCTGAGCGCCGCGCACCCGCCACGCTGGCCGCCTGGCACCGGGCGCACCCTGGTTCGGCGCCGTCCACGCCCTCGCCCCGTCTCGTCTGTGTTTCGTCTGATCCCATCTTAGCTTGTTGGATCAACCCTCGCGGAGTTTGGTACAATCATGCTACGGAATAAACATCTTCGATTCGATTGAATCATCCGATGTTTGACGATAGAAATCGAGGGATTGATTGAAGAAATCGATAAAACGCACGACTTAAGACAAGTCCACAGACTTACTTACGATTTTCCGAATTCAGTCCCAATCAGGTTATGACGGTTTATCCGATTTCAAACATCGGATAAACATCAAGTCGCCGGTTGATAGCGGAAAACTCGAGGATGATTACAAGATCGCATTTAAAATGGAACATTTCCTGAAGAGATAAGTCAGCCCAAAGCAGCGCAGGCCCATCACCCTAAGGCAAACCGACTTGAATGGGTATATAAGAGAGCAAGAGCAGAGGAGAAGAGCATCCCAAAACCGAATTAGACTTAGAGCATCCTGCTAGCTTAGAAAAACTAGGGTTTGGTGGTTAGACTACGGAGCAAGGCTTAGGACGCTATTGCCTCGCGACTTATCTTTTCTTTAAATCGCAAATCTCTTTGTCTTCGAGAATCCTTGTACTCGCTTCTTTTATCTAATAAAACGCCTTCGGCAAATATTTCAATTCCCATTTTTGTCTTCGTTTACTTTATCGATTTCGCGTGGCAACGCAGAGAACTGACCTTCAAGGAAGTCGGGTTTACTCGGCTTTCCTCCACAAATCTTTATCGAAATTGACGGTGTGAATTTCGTTCCCTACAGTTTGCGCTAGAAGGAGGGGGACGGATTCTCTAACTCGAACCACCGATCGATCGGGTTCAGTATGACTTCTTCACAGCCCGCAACATCGTGATATCTTCGAGGATCGAAAGCAACGCCCGCACGGTCAAACCTCACAACGATCTCCTCGTATAGAACTCACGATCCAGGATATGACGTAGCAAGGGTATTAGTCGACACCGATGCTCGCCAATATTATCTACAAAAGCACCCTCGAGGATGGATGCCGATCTAAGCATCCTTACGATGACCCCAGCCCAGATTCGACTCTCGAGAAATTATGACCCTCGGCTCAACTAACCTCCTAGTCAAAGCCGAGCGCCGCCAAAACACGGAATTCTGGTGATCAATGGTCCAACATCCTACAATGCGATAGTTGGAACTCCCTGGCTAAACTCCATGAGCCGCATCCCATCAACATTCCACCTATGCCTCAAGTTCCCAACGCCTTCGGGTCGACAATACATGGTAGTCAATGGAGCAGCGAGATCTACCTCGCTACCAACTAAAACGAAAACTCTGAAATCGAACCTCTCGAAAAGCAAACGATTCACGACACCGAAACCTTCGCAGTCCAAAGAGCCGAGGCCTCGAAGGAAGCTGAACCAACCTGCTAACCCTGGTGGTCTCAATCTGTCTCGACGATTCTTTCCCCGAACGGTGGTCGAGATCGAGCTAACCTCCGCTAACCAATGAAAGCAGAGCTCATCGCGATGCCTCAAAAGAACCTCAGTACGCTCGCGGGCTATGGAGGATATGCCCGAATCGACATTAGCTGCATGTCACTTAACTTAACATCGAACCCAACTCACAAACCCGTGAAACAAAAGAGACAAAGCTGGGACCTGAGCTGCCATCGCGAGTCAATGAGGAAGTCGAAGACTCTCAAAGTAGGGTCGATAACAGAAGTCATCCGACTGGCTTGCCAACCCCGCCGTGGTAAAAAGAAAAACGGCAAGTGGCGAAGTCGGTCGATTTCACGGATCTGAATAAAGCTCGTCCAAAGGATTGCTTCCCGCCCCCACACATCGATCGACTGGTCGGCAACCGCTGAAACAAGCTTTCGTCATTCATGGACGCTTTTCCGATACAATCAGATCATGATGAATCCCGACGATCGCAAAACTGCATTCATCACAGACCGCAGAACGTATTGCTACAAGGTAATGCCTTTCGGTCTTAAAAACGCAGGTGCAATATATCAGCGACTCGTCAACAAAATGTTTGCCGAAAGCAACTCGGAAAACTATGGAAGTATACATCGATGATATGCTCAGAAATCTCTTTGACGAACACGATCATATAGCCCACCTAGAGGAATGTTTTGCACGACTCAACCAGCATAACATGAAACTCAACCCGCAAAATGTAGATTCGCTGTGGCATCGAGAATTCCTCGATACCTCGTGAACGTGATCGCGAATCGAGGCCAACCCTAAACAAATCGACGACTGATAGAGATGGCCTCCCCGAACCAAGCGAAGTCCAGAGGCTAACCGAAGAGTCGCGCTTTGAACCGCTTCATCTCACCACGGATAAGTGCCTACCGCTTTACCAGACATTGAAGGGAAACAAGAAGTTCGAATGGTCCGAGCAATGTGAAAAGCTTTCCAACAATTGAAACATTACCTGGCCACTCCACCAGTCCTCGCGAAACCGTGGAAGGTGAACTCTTTCCTCTATATCGCAGTTTCCGCGAACGGCGTCAGTGGCGCCTTGATATGAGAAGAACGCCGCTAACAAAAACCAATCTTTACGTAGCAAGACGCTACTGGATGCGGAAACTCGATACCCTCTAATGGAAAATTAGCATTCGCGCCATAACCTCGCAAGAAAACTAAGACCATACTTCCAGTCTCATACTATAGTGGTTCTCACCACGCCCCGCCGCGGATAATCCTGCATAGTCCGAGTCAATCCGTAGGCTCGCAAAATGGGCAATCGAACCGAGTGAATACGACGTCAATATCGCCTAAGGACGCAGTAAAGTCCCAAGTACTTGCGGATTTCTTGGTAGAGTTACCCACTAGAAACATGACTAACGAGGAACCAAACTCAACTTGGGTCCTCCACGCCGACGGATCTTCATCCAAACAAGGATCCGAATCGAATACGGCTCACCTCTCCTAACGGGAAATCCTAGAACAGTCTTTCCGATTGGCTTTTCATGCTTCAAACAATGAGGCAGAATACGGCACTCATCGCAGGCTCAAGGCTGGCCCATGGGTTAAAACTGTAATATTCACGCTTACCGCATTCTCGCTAGTCGCCAATCAATACAGCGGAGAATATGAGGCAAGAGACGAAAGGATGGACGATATCTAAAACTCGCCCAAGAACTGGCTCGAATTTTGACCAGTTCGCCTCACCTGCCTGAAAACGCCCAGGCCGACGCTTTGGCTGCCCTCGCCAAGCTCAGATCCAGGGCTCCAAAGAGTAATCCCGTCAATTCATCGAGCATCCAAGCATCGACCACCAGTGGTCGCCAATCTAATCCTGACGAGATTGAAGATGCGGAAGAAGTCGAGGATCAGCCGGAAGCGATGTGAACCCGACCGTAGTATGGCGACAGCCCTTGGTTAGAACCAATCCGAGCCTATATCGAATGGAACCTTACCCACCAAAATGGGCGGCTCAGAAGTAAAACCTGCCGCACGGTACGCCACGATAGAGGGAGAAATTTATAAGTGGTGTTTCTCTGGTCCTCTCATGCGCAGAAGGGGAAAGAGCAGAAGAATCAAGGAGGTCCATTCTCGATCATGGAAATCATTCTGGCGGAAGATCTCTCGTTAAAATCAAACGCCACGGTTATTATTGGCCAACCATGGTAAAGATGCAGAAATTCGCCCGAAGTGCGAGAAATGCCAAAGGCATGCTCCAACAATCCATCAACCCGCTGGAGATCCTCTCCTCAATCTCGCCCCCTATCCTTTCATGATGGTCCATGGACATCGCCGACCTATGCACCCATCAAAACAAAAGCGCTTCCTCCTAGTCCTTACGGATTTTTTTCCAAATGGGTAGAAGGAATCCTAAAGTATCAAGGACACAAGTCGAGAACTTCGCCTGAAACATATCATAACTAGACATGGGGTCCCGCATTTAAATCGTAATGATAATGGATCTCAATTTATCTCTACTCGATTCAAGCATTCTGCTAAAATGGAAAATACGACTTACAAAGTCAACTCCCAGATATCCGCAATGCAATGGACAGGCAGAAACCATCAACAAAACCGCCCTCGACGGACTCAAGAAACGCCAGACGCCAAGAAGGGGCGATGGGCGAGGAGCTCAAGGAGTTCTTTGGTCGCATCGCAACCCCAAGACGGGCTACGGTGAAACTCCATTCGCCTCGCACGGAACGGAATGTATGATCCCCGCTGAAGTAGAATTCCCGAGTACGGAGAAGATTCCTCCCCAAAGAGAGGATTTAAACGACGCTATGATGCTGGACAATCTCGATTCATCAATGAGCCGCACCAGGCACTCATTCAATCCAGAATTACCAGCACGCGTCCGCAGGTACTACAACTCAAACGCATTTATCGCAGGTTCAAAGAAGGCGATTAGTCTTTACGCAAAGTCTTCCAAAACACTGCCAACTAAACGCAGGAAAACTGGAGCAAACCGGGAAGGACCGCATAAAGTCATAAAAGTAGTCCCACCAGGCTCATACCAAATCGCAAACATGCAAGACGCCAAAATCCCGAACTTGAATGCGATGCACCTCAAAAAATACTACCACTAAACGATAAAACGTGGTACAAAAGAACTAACGAGATGGCTTGATCCCTAGACAAGGGTATGAGGCAACTCGCCAATCGGCGGATTCAGCTATCCCCCAATTTAAAAGGGGAGAGGGTACGATATCAGATACTCCCACAAATTTCAAGACTCTAAAATTTTCAAACTTTTTCACGACTTTTCAAAATCAGCCAAACGCCACAACAACGGATCTAGTATCCACTAAGCCGCATTATCACATCCAAAACAAATCCCGATGGCCAACACTTCACGGCATCGTGGAATGTGGACGCTTCTCCTGGTCAAACTTACGCGACTCTGGTCCCGCTGGCCCAAAACGGAAACGACAGTTTTCTGCTAACATTCGAAAAGACATCCCCAAAGCCCGCAAACGCTTCAACACGAGATGCGCATAAGGAAAAATCAACCTTCAGCACTGGCGACGCCGCTAACGCTAAGGACATTTTTCCAAGAAAACATTGCAGACGTAAATCTTCGCTCAACATACAAACGCACTCAAAACGGTATCATTTCGTTGTTGCTGATCACAACAAACTAACTCTAACGCCCTAAACAGACAAATAGTCCTTCTTCGGGTAGGCTCTTTACATCCGACAAGGATAAACATAGCCGCTATACAAGAAATCCAAAATTTTGGTCTAGCTCTTCAAAGGAAGTAGCTCGACTCACGCCCAAACAAATCATATAAGCCGACAAAATTCGCTGGATTTTAAACGGTACGAAGTCAGGTTAAAATCGCAACAGTAAACGAAAGCCGATTTGTCATCGCAGCCTCAACCGAGTAAACCTAGGTCTTGCTCCTAAACCCAGCCACGCTGGATCTTGACATCTCACAGACATAGTATGGTATACGAGATCCAAAATTTGTCTCTTCACTTAAGCCTATTCGCTTTCACGAAGTTTTTCGATAAATCGTAAACCGCGGAAAATCTCGCTTTATGCAGACAATAGGTACGGTGATCATCGGGAACTAGGAATGAGACGACAACTCACACCCTCTTCTCATACTTCAAAACTGAAGTTCATAAATAATCAAAACGCTTTCATAGATTGAGACTGCCGAATTCAAACAAAACCCCAAAAAGGGCAGGGATTCAAGCCACCAACGCCAGTCCCGTAATACATCATGGCCTCTTAAACGGCCAAACACATAAAAAACGAAATCCCGAAGGGATTGATAAACCTACCCCGAGCGCCATCTTCATCCTCACTCGCGATGTGGACAGCCTCGCCATCGCCCCTCAGTCGTGACGCTACCATTACCGTCCGCCAACCTTCCTCGCAATTTCCGCTACCCTGATCTTCTGAGTTTCGGAGGTCGGAGCTAGGTGCATTCGGCTTGCAGCCGGGCGAGGATCGAATCAAATCTCCCTGTGGTTTCACTCTCCTTTACAGACGATAATCTGGCTTCCTCCAAGTCCAAAGACGGGCCTCATTACCTCAAGCAACTCGAGCTCATTCAGACTTCGATCCCTTAAAGCCAAGTCCTCTTTGCGGACGGCTATCAAGGACTCAAACAGGATGGCCATCCTCGCCGACGACCATAGAAGTCGCCGCTGGCATCGGCAACCTCCGAGGATCTACGGGCGCTCATCTCCTCGCGGAGCCTGAACCTTCCCCGAAGACGGCGGACTTCCGAGGATTTACTCTCTTCTCTTTCTTCACCTTGAGTAACGAACTCGCGTCTTCCTGTCGCACCAAGATCGCTGATACGTAACCTCGCTGGGACGCCTGGCAGCATGGTGTTCCTCGACAGTCCGTAATGCAGCCTTAGTACGCTTCAGCGCTTCCCGCGACGACTCCAGCTCCTTCGATAGACGTAATGACTTCCGACCCGCACTCGCCAAGCATTCCGCCAATCAGAGACACAAACTGTCCGCAAAAGGAAAGAGTAAGTATCATCGCGAAAAACGGGCAAGAATTACACAAATCAACCTTTGAACGATGACGCCAACGGCTCGAAGGTCGCTCGCCGCGACTTCTTTCGCCCGACGCCAGCCAGCTCTTGCTTCCTTTGGGCAACGGCGGCACCAGCCGCTGGCAGTCCTAAGACGAAGTTCTCTTCGGGGAAGAGGTGCAGATTCTATCGCCCTCTTCCGAGATCACGATCGAGCAGTCAAGAACCCGATGGATGGATCTGAACATCAAGAGTCTGTTCAGGAACAATAACCCTTCTGTAGACGGAGGGCATCGGATGGGACTTCGGAGCTGGGAACCAAAGGAGCAGGCAAAGGAGTTGAGCCGCGAAGGAACATCGGCCTTCCCGCCCCGCTTTGAGCCTTTCGCAGCACTACTGGATAGCTTAGCCTTGAAAGAATCAAACCCATCAGTCAGGGACGGAGTAGCTCTTGAACGGCCTGAACGGGGGAGCTTGACTCCGGAACCGACGAGCTTGGCCGGCCTCGCCCATCTCAACATCAACCACTCTTTTCAACTTGGGATGAAGACATTTTCTCGAGAGAAAAGAGAGAATTTGGAAAGATGTGAAGAATGAGAAGGAAGGTTGGCTACTTATAAGAAAAAAGGAGGAGAAGACACAGTTTCCTCATGAAAAATCCTTAGCCAAAATTTCGATTTTCAAAAATTCAAATCACTTACCGCAAAATCATCTCCCGATCTTACGAGCTGGGGCTAACTGTTGGTCAAAACGGTTATCTCAAATCTACGGCTAAAGATCCTTCCAAACTCAAGATTTCCCGACGAACAACTAACGGGGAAAGATCGAACAACGGAAACCCATGACGGTAAGACGGCTCGGCGCCGGGCACGCTGGACGCTGTCGCCTGGCGCCGGCGTACTTCGCTCTGGGCCGGCTGCACGCTGACGCGGGTTGCCTGCCGGGCGGCACTCGCCTGGCGCCGGCGGGTAATCTCGCCTGCCGGGCGCATCGCTGGACGCTGGCTGCCTGATGCCGGCGTATCCTCGCCTGGCGCCTGGCACTTCGCCCGGCGCTGGCGGCATTCGCCTACGCCATGTTCCCCGCCCATGCCGGGCGGCACTGCCTGGTTGGCGCACTGGCGCCGCTGCACTCTACCGCCGCGTATTGCCCGCCGCGCATCGCTGCACGCTGGGTCGCCCGGCGCCGGCGGCATTCATCGCCTGGCCGGCACCACGCCTATGCCGGGCGGTAACGCTGGACGCTGGTCGCCTATGCACTGCCACGCTGGCCGCTCTGGCTTTCGCACCTCTGGTTCCGGCTGGTCCACGGCCCTCGCCCTGTTCTGTCCGCCAGGCTCGGTCTGATCCCATCTTAGCTTGTTCGATCAACCCCGGAGTTTGGTACAATCAGCTACGGAATAAACATCTTCGATTCGCTGGAATCATCCTATGTTTTACGATAGAAACCGGAGGGATTGATTTCTCGCGGAAGAAATCGTGATAAAACGCTTAACGACTTAAGACAAGTCCACAGACTTACTTACGATTTTCCGAATTCAGTCCATCAGGTTATGACGGTTTATCCGACAAACATCGGATAAACATCAAGTCAGCCAAGGATAGCGAAAACTCGAGGATGATTACGAAGATCGAATAAAATGGAACATTTCCTGAAGAGATAAGTGGGCCCAGGCAGGCCCATCACCCTAAGGCAAACCGACCTAAGTGGGTATATATGAGAGAGCAAGAGCAGAGGAGAAGGGCATCCCTAAAACCGAGAATTAGACTTAGAGCATCCCGCTAGCTTAGAAAAACTAGGGTTTAGGTGGTTAGACTAGCTGAGCAAGGCTTAGGACGCTTGGCTGCCTGCGACTTCTATCTTTTCTTTAAATCGCAAATCTCTTTGTCTTCGAGAATCCTTGTACTCGCTTTATCTAATAAAACGCCTTCGGCAAATATTTCAATTCCCATTTTTGTCTTCGCTTACTTTATCGATTTCGTGGCAACGCAGAGAACTGACCTTCAAGGAAAGTCGGTTTACTTGGCTTTCCTCCACAAATCTTTATCGAAATTGACGGTGTGAATTTCGTTCCCACAAAGAAACAGAAACTCAACGCCGTAATGATGAAGTAATCCCGAGCCGAAACTGCACCTACAGGAGCTGTTCAACCCTTTAGAAGAGGCTGCTCAACACTAGCTGACTACAACCGCCCGTGATCAGTTCTACACCAACAGATCAGCCATTTGTACCCCCGCCATTCAGAGAGTAAGTATTTCGAAGCTCAAGCCGCTAGCTTCACACCCTTGTGGGGAGATTACACCTTACTATGGGCTGTCCAATGAGCATCCCATGGACCATCTGGAGAGGTTCGAGATCTCATATCTGCTATCGGCTACCGAGTCCCCGGACTACCTTCTCGTAAGCTCTTCAAACACTCTTTATCCGAGAAGCTTTACAAGGGCTTAAGCAGCTACCACCAGATCTCTTACATCCTGGAGCTTACATCAAAAACGATTTAAGCGTAATCCTTTATGATGCGCCGCTGAAGACTTAAGGAGGAAATTGCCACATTCAATCAGAGCCCTGAGAGTCATTCAAGGATACCGATCAGATTCAAGTCTTACCAAATGACCGACTTCCACACCATGGATTCAACAGCGCGCAGCTGCTCAAGACTTTCTTCGTAAGCATCACACTGAAATATCGATGGCTCTAGACATCGCGAAAGTGAAGGCAACTTCACCAAAGGAATCAAGATGCTGGAAGCAATAGACAACCTAGCATCCATCAACAAAGACAAAGAACATCAGAAGAGTTAAGATTCTGCATCGCTCCTTTGAAAGGAACAGATAAATAAGGTAATAAGCTACACTTGACAATGTTCAGAAACTCGCTAAACAAGCAAATCGCCGCTGGAGGATGCGAAGCTGATGAAGAAGATGACTACATGAAGCAGAAGTCAACTGATCTGGAACCGGATTTCGTAGATTGAAACCAAGGAAACGTAAACTTCGCAGACGAGAGGAAACTTCAACAGCAGCAACCCCAACAACAACAGAGTTATGGAAACTCATCTTACATGAAGCCACCCACACCAACCCTTAAGGAAAGCTAGAAGACATGCTTAGAAAAGTCCTTGAAAGCCAGCAGCGCTAAAGGTGAACTTCAATGGAAAGATCGACGCTGTTCATTAATCACTTTGAACACAAAGCTTGATGCTTTGAGTACCCATGTGAAGAAACTAGAGACTCAAGTGATCTCAGCAAAGAGAAGCTGTTAAGAAGCAGTGAAGCTTTAGGAAAATGGACTGGAGAAGAAACAACAGGCCACAACGCTGCTATCATAGAGGATGATTTTGGAGAGTAAAGCAAGAGAAGCTGCAAGAGGGAGACTTCCAGATCGAAAGTATTGGCGGCAACCACTGGAATCGATCGATGTCAGGACAACCACATCGATCGATGTACGCCAACACCAATCGATCGGTGGAACAAGACGAGCATCGACCGAAGGATCTTGAAAGATCCACCAACGAAAGTGCAACACCGAAGATACTTACCACTCAGAGGAGTTCGCAGAAAGCACCCACATCCGCCCAGCTCCCATAACATCGAATCGACAGGACAGACGCCCCATCGATCGATCGAAAGTGATAACAAAATCGATCGACACACTCCAGAATCTGTCGATCGATATTCAGTTATCACACGCCGAGTGCAACTTCGTAAGATAGATGTTGCACGACTTAATGCACTCCGGGAGCAATCTAAGCCTTCCAGAAACCCACCAACCGCCATAATGAAGAAACCCACGGATATTATTGATCCAATGGAGAAATAAAAGGAAATAGATGGCAGAGTTCTCAGAAAAAGGAAAAAGAAGGTTCCTAAACACCTTAAAAGAGGAGTTAATGAGAAAGAGTTGGCAAGTTTCAGAAAGAGAGTTCTAAGGATAGCTACAGAGAAACCCTTTGAAGAAGCCTACTTTTCACACAGATTGTGGATGTTTTTCAGAGAAACTAAGGAGACAGAAGAAGACATCAAGAGGATGTTCAACCAAGTCAGAGAAAGTATGAAGAAGAGGATCAAACTAGAGAAGAAGGGTGATCCAGGAAAGTTTGTTGTTCCTTGCTCAGTACAGGGGATCAACTTCCCACGTGCCCTATGTGACACAGATCTGAGTTAGCATCTTACCCAAGGTGATAGCAGACCATCTAGGTCTCAAGATGAGCCTACCGGAAGAATCATTCATCTTTGTGGATTGCTCTCAAGAACTCGAGGAATCGTGAAGAAACCCTTGAGGTTACCATAGAGCAGCCCTAATTCTAGTAGACTTCCATGTCTTGACGCCTAGATAACCCTACCTACTTCTTTGCTACTTGAAGAGCCTTCCTAGCCACGCTGGAGCTCTAACCTTCGACAAACAAACCGTGTCTAACCCTAATCAACCCTACGGTCAACTATGATCCAAGACGAAAATCAAGATCCCTAAGAAGATCCAAGACGGCTCAGACCTGTAGCTGTTTGCTATTGTGGAGATGAAT
>JAEACV010000955.1:0-29151 GCA_016432835.1 Brassica nigra
ACTTCGTTCAGTTACGTATTGCTATTTGACATGAAAATGCGTTTCATTTTATCGGGAAAAAGTTTTGGGGATCGACGCAGGACTTGTAATGCGGAGTTCGCCTCGTGATTATTTCCGGGCCGTATTGCAGCGAGGGGTGAAAGCAGGAGCCAGAAACCTAATGGAGCAAAACTGTCTATGTCAGTTACCGTTGGAACTCATTATGTTTATTTTGAAAGTTGCTTTGTATGAATTGACTTCGACCATACAGAGGATTTTTTAAATAAAAGTGATAAGAAGGGGTTTCTCTAAAGGTAACTGCGAAGTTTTCTTATTTACTTTTCGCGTATTGCGTGATGCGTTTTGCATGAGACCGATCATTTTTTTCATAGGCTGTTTGTTTTAAAATATTCTTGTTATCTGAAAGTAATGGATGACGGTTTCATGGAGATAGAAAATCGCAGATTGTTAAAGTAGCGATGTTTCCTTGATTACGGGAGATGTTTCGCTATGATTTCGACCTTTGGACGAAAGCTGCTTGAACTACTTATGGAGTTTTGCGAAGGTTATTTCGTTATTTTCGTAGTTCACCGTCGTGCTATTAGTCTGGCGTTGGTACGTTCCTAGTCGCGAGTTTCGGCGAGAGGCATAATAGAGTTTTCAAGACTATGTTTGTAACGGTTGGGCTATGCGTTAAGCGTTTTAGATGAATCTTATTGCTGCGAGTTTGCTTTGTCAAAGCGTTGTCTTGATGCTGAAGCAAAAGTTTTGAAGATGGGATTATCACGGGTATAGTATCGTTACCTCCCTCTTTTTTTGAAAGAAAACGGGTTAGCCGTTCTTCGAGGCTTGTGTGCGTTTTCTTTCTTTTAGGAAGCGGGATGAGTATGCTTTTAGAGCGGCGTGGCGATCGTTTCGGTTTTCGAGAGACTAGATCGGTTTGCATGTTCTGCCTGGACAATCAAGGAACGATGGAACAAGACTGGAAATTTTGCCTAAGACTTAGCTTGCTAGACTATCCACCTAGGTCCTAAGTTCCCTAAATTCTCACGGCAGTTTTCAAAGCGTTTTTTCCTGTCCTACAAAAATTAAAACCTTTACAAAATTTTGAGAAAATAGTCTTTTGAAGGTTTCGGCATTTCGAAGAATCCCATTTCTCGTATAGTGAGAGCGATTGGTGTTTAGAATAACCGTGATCGTACCAAACTCACGAAGAGATCGAACAAGCCAAGGATCGGACCCGAACACCCGATGGGACGAACCAGGGCGTGGACGGCGCCAGGCGAGTGCCGCCGGCGTAGGCCGGCCCGCGTGGCGAGTGCGCTGCGCCAGGCCGGTGCCGCCCGGCATAGACGACCGGCGTGGCGGTGCCGCTAGCGCCAGGCGAGGGTGCCGCCCGTATGGAGCGGCCAGCGTAGCGAGTGCCGCCCGAAGCGCCAGGCGGAATGCCGCCCGGCGTAGGCGTATTTCGGCGTGACAGCGTGCCGCCGGTGCCAGGCCATCTTGCCGTCCGTGGGTCTTCGTTGTTGATCTTTCCTCCGTTAGTCGTTCATGCGGGGAAATCTTTGAGTTTGGGAGGATCTTTAGCCGTGAATTTCGGTGTCGTTTCTTACCGCGAGACTCCTCGGTATCGGGATTGAGATGGACTTGGATTCGTAGACTTCCCGTCTTGAGGGTTTGAATAATGAGGCTTGAACTTAGATTTTAAAATACGAACTTTGTTAAAAAATCGAAGGCTGCGGAAGAAGAATCGTCGTGTTTTCGAACAATCGAACATGGGTTTAAAGGACCAAGATGTTGCCGTTGCCGAGATCGAGGCGACTGCATGGATGGGCGCCAGGACCCGCCGCCGGCGCCAGATGAAACGATGGGCCTGCAGCGGCGTAGACGAGGAGAGGACGACCTGCGCGGTAAAATGGTATTGAATCGGTTTGCGCCCGGCGCCCGATACTGCCGCCCGTGCGTATCCCGTCCCCGGTGCCTGTTGCTTGCCTTCGCGTCCCGGGCTCCGGACTCAAAGACCGAGTTACAAAACTCAGGCAAAGATGCATACTGAGACAGGACGGTCTTCCTATGACGGGACAGAGAGATCCTTCTCATGGGCGAGGTGGTCGAGACAGCGACATTGTTTTCTTAAAATCTCAGCGGAGTCCGATTGAGACGAAACGAAAACATCTTGACCTAGATTCAAAGGAGAGAAAAGTGAGGTTTCCACAGGCGAGGTGGCCATGGGCGAGGTGACCTTGGTGATGGTTGTTCGTCCACGGGCGAGGTGGCGGGAGAGTGATTTTGTTCCTTCGTGAAAATCTCAGCGGAAACCCGATTGAGACAAAGCGAACCACTTTGATCTAGACTCAATGGATAACGAAGGTGAGTTCGCCCTGTGGCAGGTAGCCATGTCGGAGGGTGAGGTGACCTCGGTAATGTTTGTCCTTGCTTACGGCGAGGTGCGGGACAGTGATTTTGTTCTTCGTGAAAATCTCCGAAACTCATTGAGATGAAACGAAAGCATTTTGACCTAGAAACAAAGGAGAACAAAGTGGGCTCTTACTAAGGCGGACTGGGAAGACTGATCTTACCCTATGGCAAGTCGTCCTAGTAAGATCAAGCTCCGACCTCCTTTCGTTTCCGTTTGTTCCTCGAGAGTTGTTTGTAAGAAATGGCAGGTGGGAATCGGTGAACCGATTTTCCGTTTCTGTTCCTGAGTAATATAGGGTTTCCCAAGGTTTCTAGGAGAATAAGTTTTATTTTTCGAGAGGTTCTCGAAGAAACGTTTTTCGAGAAACCTTGCTCGCATTTCTCTAACTTGGTAACAAGACGAATTTTTGGGGTTTGATAGATTTTATCGCTGCCCTTTCTGTTTAGATAGAAATTACGAGCTCGTTTCGTGCTCTTCCTGTGGCGGAAAGCAGCGCTAGGTTTTTGATTTGCTCGAGCACTTTGGCGCTTGTGTAAGCGCTGGCGTAGGAACAGTGCTGGAGTTATTTTACCATCGCTGGCGAACTGCAACTTTTCTTTCATATTTCCGATATCGGTTCAATCAAGCTTTGCGGCGTATGAGTAAGAGTAATCCGTCCTCCTTCTAGCCAAACTGTGGGAACCGAAATTCACACCGCCGATTTTAATGAATAAAAAAGAGGAAAGCCGTTAACCCGACTTTCCCCGGGGCGGATTCTCTGCGACAGCGACAAGTGACCGAATAAATGCGGAAAAGGTTTTGTTAAGATTTGGGACTGGGCCTTAAGAAAGGCTGCCTCACTTACTTTCGAGGATCAAGTCGGACGAAGTTCAGTTAGAAAGAATTGAACAAGAGATCGAACCGTCAGCGGGTTCGTCTAGTATGAGCATTTGTCATAAAACGGCATGTCGAAGATAACGCTTAGGGTTTCTATGCGCGGAGCTCTTTAAGTAAAAGAATTGTCCGATCCTTCCGAGGAGTGGAGATTTGCGATCAGGAGGCGCCAGACGTTCTAGGGCCTGGTTCGTCTAGTACGAAGCGCTGGTCATAGAAACGGGCATGTCAAGATAATGCCTAGGGTTTCTATGTGCGGAGCTCTGAGTAAAAGTATAGTTAGATCCTTCCGAGAGGAACAGGGTCTGCGGAGAAGATAAAACTAGAACAAGACGCTTCTAAGTCCTGCCTCGCTGGCCTAACCGCCTAAGTTCTAAGTTCTCTAAGCTAGCAGGAGTTCTCTAAGTCTAGATTCTAGGATTTTCGGATCTTCCTCTCCTCGCTCTTGCTCTCCTTATATACTCACTCCTAGGTCGGTTTGCCTTAAGATGATGGACCTCGCCTTTGGGCCCAAGCTTATCTCTTCAGGAAGTATTCCATTTTCGCCGATCTTCGTAATTATCCTCGAGTTTGGACGAACACGATGGGACCGACCCGATGGGACCGAGGGACGAGGGTCGAGCCGACGACGCCATGGTCGGTGCCGCCGGCGCCAGGCCGCCCGGACGGATGCCGCCGGCCAGGCGGCCAGCCAGAGCAGAAGAGTTAGACCATTCCCACACGATGCAGAGTTTTCAGTATCACTTCATCGATCGATACCAAGGTGACGGTATCGATCGACGGACGAGACAGAAAGGTATGATAACTCTGACTTAACATCTCAATATCTAACTCTTACTTTTGCTCCTTTCTAACCAATCTTAGACGGGTTACACTGGGAAAGTGTAATTTAAGTCTGGGTTACTAACGCTATGTTTTAATGAGTTTTCATTCCCTTTCAAAAAAATATTTTTAATTGCTTAAAATAAAATTATTTACTTTCAGAAGGGATGATGAACTTTTCAAATTTATACTTGCTATATAACCACACTCTAACATCATTCTTAGATTTGTTGACTGCAGAATGTACTAGAGATACTAAAGTGGATCACTTGTCAATTACGACCACACTTGCTGAGAATATTTGAAGGAACCAAAGCTGACCTCCAACCTATTTGACTTTATCTGCTTGTCTTGGGGCCTGGTATACATTGCCATTCAAATATTTTTTTTTTAATTGCTTAAAATAAAATTATTTACTTTCAGAAGGGATGATGAACTTTTCAAATTTCTACTTCCTATATAACCACACTCTAACATCATTCTTAGATTTGTTGACTGCAGAATGTACTAGAGATACTAAAGTGAATCACTTGTCAATTACGACCACACTTGCTGAGAATATATGAAGGAACCAAAGCTGACCTCCAACCTAATTTGACTTTATCTGCTTGTCTTGGGGCCTGGTATACATTGGATCGGGTTCCTCCCGCAAGTCTGAAGGTAAAAGTCTGTGTGTTTCTGATTCCTTCTTTGTCTCTCTCTCGCATCCATAGAGTTACCAAGTGAGATGATTTCCTGAAAATGCAGAGGGATAAGAGTGTCTCTTGTGACCCCATTATTCTAATTTGGAAGGGAATGATCACACACTGTTGGAAAGTGAGAGGTAGGTACATTACCGATGACCCCATTATGTACTTTAAATGTCAATAAGATGATCAATGTTGGGGTCAAAATCGGCCACGACGGAATCAATGCCTGAAAGTCCCCGAAAGTATTTCTCGAACAAAAGTCTCAGATAAATCGAAAAGAGGTTATAATGACAAGTTCTCAAATAGAATATCCAATCTCTCCGACAAACAACTCTCGAAACGAACGGCAAAATGAAAGAAGGTCAGAGCTTGTTCTTACCAGGTCAACTCACCATGGCGAGCTCATTCTTCCCAGCTCACCCTAGGGCAAGATCACTTTGTTCTCCTTTGAGTCTAAATCAAACTATCATTTGTTGGGGTCGAAAATGGTTATCTCGAAATCAACGGCTAAGATTATCACGTCTCCAATTCTTCACAAAATATTTCCAAAGAAAGATTGGAAGAATACGAGTGTTCATGCACGAGGGAAGATTGGTACGAAGGAAGACGGACCAAGGACGGGCGGGCTGAGGCCACCTCGCCCGCGGGCGAGGACGGCTGCTCGAGGCCACCTCGCCCATGGCAAGGACGGGCGGGCGGCCACCTCGCCTAAGGGCGGACCGCACTAAGGCCACCTCGCCCGCGCAAGGGCGGGCGGGCCGAGGTGACGGACGCATCGAGGCCACTCGCCCGGGGCGGACGACCGCACCGAGGCCACCTCGCCCGTGGGAGAGGACGGGCCGGGCCGAGGCCACCTCACCCGTGGGCAAGGAAGGACCGCACCGAGACCACCTCGCCCGTGGGCGAGGACGGGCAGAGGCCACCTCGCCGAGGATGAGCCACCAAGGCCACCTCGACCATGGGCGAGACGAGCCGCACCGGCCACCCGTGCGGGATGAGCCACCGAGCTACCTCGCCCGTGGGCGAGGACGGGCCACACCGAGGCCACCTTGCCTGTGGGCGAGGTTGGTGACGGGACGAGGATGATCCAATCACGGTGAGTCCGACTAATTTCGCTCTTACGCCCGTATGGTTGCGTTGCCTGACCTTTGATCCTATATTTCGCTTCGCCTTGATCGAGTTGTTTCCGCTTTGAGACTAAGACCGAGAAAATTGTAAGAACGCCGAAGGCCTAGAACGGCCCGCGAGGACCTAAACATGCCTGAAGGCCGATCCACGGCTTTCACGGCCCAAGCCCATTAGAAACTACGACGGTTTATCATAACTCACGAGAACGGGATAAATGTAAAGTTTCCAAGGATAAACATCGGAGATTCGAGGATAACTATGAAGATCGACATAAAAGAAATATTCCTAAAATGAGATAAACTTGGGCCCAAAGGCAAAGGGTAAACGGGCCACCAACCTAAAGCAACTATATAAGGAGAGGTGGAGCAGAAGAAAAAGGATCCGAGATTTGAGACTTAGAGAAATCCCATTAGCATAGAGAACTTAGAATTTAGGCGGTTAGACTAGCAAGGCAGGACCTAGAACGTCAGGACCTAGACTAGCAAGGCAGGAAGGATCGGACAATTCTTTTACTCTAGAGCTCGGCACTTAGAAACCCTAGTGTAGATCCTAAAATCTACACTAGGAATTTTGTAGTGTTTGAGATATTAAATAAGGGAAAAAAGGATGTAGGTAACGACTTCCTAAGAACACAGCGATTTAACCAGATTCCGCTTGACAAAATGGACTTTTTATTGGATTATGAAGGTTGAATACAAGTAATGAAATGAGAACAAGAACTACAACAAAGATCGAAGTGAAATAAAGACTAAAGCGATCTCGAAGAGGTCGATCTATTGCTAGTTCTCTCTAAAGGGGTTTTCCATGTCCTCTTCCCTTTGCTTGACGCTGCTTTTATAATTACTTAGCTCGATCTCTTCTAACTTCCTCCCTGACACTCGGGCTCGCTACCCTTTCTTTTAGGTCGATAAGACCAATTTTTGCCGCTTCGCTGGTAAGATATGGCCGCAATCTCTTTATCCTGGGCCCGGCTCTAGTGCTTGGTGATCGACATTGTAATCCGGAATTGTTTTAGTCGAGATCGATGGGCTTCACCCATTCTCTAAATGGCGGTTTTAGGTCCAACATTTGTCCCTCGCCTTTTAATGGATTTTATCCGTAAAAGCGGCGTCGATTTCCATTTCTGACCGCTATAGCTTCAGATCTCGAGTAAGCATCTTTCCACGTGTCACGGATTGTCGGCCACTTGTAGATCATGCGTCGAGATCGCTACCTGGTGGCGGTTATGATTATATTCGCTGGGAGTTGTTTTCTCTGATATTTTCTGCTACTTAAAGCGCTCGCCCATCTTCTTCGAGGACTTTTCTTTCTTCTCTACTCGAAGTCTCGATTCTTCTTATTCAATCTCTATCAAAATCTTCCACCAATCTTATAGAATGGCAGTAGAGAAGTATGGTCCGCGACGTCCCGACGACTTTAGATGGTCAGTTCCTTGACTCGCCTACGAACTTCGGGGTTGAATATAGCGTCGATCTCTGTCCCCAAACTTGGGAGTCGCCTGAGAACGTAAGGCCTGGTTTTGCGGTGCATACCTAGCTCATTTCAATGACGGCCTTCTGATGTTTCTGATCCCGTATTTTATCCTTGAGGCCCTCGCGAGTTAAAGATGGCTTTTACTCAGATGTGCCCGAAATTCTGGCGATACTACATGACTTCGTGGGTTCGAGCAAAGAGGAGGGTCTTGAGTTCGGCTTAAATGAGGTCAAGAATCTCTGTATTCTGAATAAAATCACCGCTTTAAAGGCATTTTGACCTAGAAACAAAGGAGAACAAAGTGGGCTCTTACTAAGGCGGACTGGGAAGACTGATCTTACCCTATGGCAAGTCGTCCTAGTAAGATCAAGCTCCGACCTCCTTCGCTTTCCGCTTGTTCCTCGAGTTGTTTGTAAGAAGTACGGCAGTGGGAATCGTGAACCGATTTTCCGTGCTTCTGTTCCGAGTAATATAGGGTTTCCCAAGGTTTCTAGGAGAATAAGTTTTATTTTTCCGAGAGGTTCTCGAAAAACGTTTTAGAAACCTTGCTCGCTATATTTCTCTAACTTGGTAACAAGACTAATTTTGGGGTTTGATAGATTTTATCGCTGCCCTTCTGTTTAGATAGAGAAATTACGAGCTCGCTTTCGTGCTCTTCCTGTGGCGGAAAGCGGCTAGGTTTTGATTTGCTCGAGCACTTTGGCGCTTGTGTAGCGTTGGCGAGGAACAGTCGCTGCTGGAGTTATTTTACCATCGCTGACGAAACTGCAACTTTTCTTTCATATTTCGGATATCGGTTCAATCAAGCTTTGCGGCGTATGAGTAAGAGTAATCCGTCCTCCTTCTAGCCAAACTGTGGAACCAAATTCACACCGCCGATTTTAATGAATAAAACGGAGGAAAGCCAAGTTAACCCGACTTTCCCGAAGGTGCGGATTCTGCGACAGCCAACGACAAGTGACCGAATAAATGCGAAAAGGTTTTGTTAAGATTTGGGACTGGGCCTTAAGAAAGGCTGCCTACGCCCTTTCGAGGATCAAGTCGGACGAAGTTCAGTTAGAAAGAATTGAACAAGAGATCGAACCGCCGGGCGGGTTCGTCTAGTATGAGCATTTGTCATAGAAACAGGCATGTCAAGATAACGCCTAGGGTTTCTATGTGCGGAGCTCTTTAAGTAAAAGAATTGTCCGATCCTTCCGAGAGGAGATTTGCGATCAGGAGGCCCAGACGTTCTAGGGCCTGGTTCGCCTAGTACGGCGCTGGTCATAGAAACGGGCATGTCAAGATAATGCCTAGGGTTTCTATGCGCGGAGCTCTGAGTAAAAGTATAGTTAGATCCTTCCGAGAGAACAGGGTCTGCGGAGAAGATAAAACTAGAACAAGAGGCGGCCAGACGTTCTAAGTCCTGCCTCGCTGGCCTAACCGCCTAAGTTCTAAGTTCTCTAAGCTAGCAGGAGTTCTCTAAGTCTAGATTCTAGGATTTTCGGATCTTCCTCTCCTCTGCTCTTGCTCTCCTTATATACTCACTCCTAGGTCGGTTTGCCTTAAGATGATGGACCTCGCCTTTGGGCCCAAGCTTATCTCTTCAGGAAGTATTCCATTTTCGTCGATCTTCGTAATTATCCTCGAGTTTTCGGTGACTTGATGTTTATCCGATGTTCGGGAAATCGGATAAACCGTCATAGCCTGATTGGGCCTGAAATCGTAAGTAAGTCCGTGGACTTGTCTTAAGTCGTTGAACGTTTTATACGATTTCTGGAAAGACTATTTTCTCGTAAAATAAACCGTATAGCCTAAAGGATCGATGTTCAAGTTAATCGACCTTGTTTTATACGATATCTTCTAGAAATACAATCCTTCTAGTTTTTGTCGTAAAACATCGAGGACGATTCCAATCGAGTCGAAGGATGTTTATTCTGTAGCCGTGATCGTCCCAAGCTCACGATGATTGATCCAAACAAGCCAAGATGGGATCAGACCGAACACGATGGGACCGAGACCAGGACGAGGGCCGTCGACCGGCGCCAGGTCGGTGCCGCCGGCGCCAGGCCGCCCGTGGACGGATGCGCCGGCCAGGTCGCCAGCAGAGCAGAAGAGTTAGACCATTCCCACACGATGCAGAGTTTTCTGTATCAACTTCATCGATCGATACCAAGGTGACGGTATCGATCGACGACAGAAAGGTATGATAACTCTGACTTAACATCTCAATATCTAACTCTTACTTTTGCTCCTTTCTAACCAATCTTAGACGGGTTACACCGGAAAGTGTAATTTAAGTCTCTTACTAACGCTATGTTTTAATGAGTTTTCATTCCCTTTCAAAAAAATATTTTTAATTGCTTAAAATAAAATTATTTACTTTCAGAAGGGATGATGAACTTTTCAAATTTATACTTGCTATATAACCACACTCTAACATCATTCTTAGATTTGTTGACTGCAGAATGTACTAGAGATACTAAAGTGGATCACTTGTCAATTACGACCACACTTGCTGAGAATATTTGAAGGAACCAAAGCTGACCTCCAACCTATTTGACTTTATCTGCTTGTCTTGGGGCCTGGTATACATTGCCATTCAAATATTTTTTTTTTAATTGCTTAAAATAAAATTATTTACTTTCAGAAGGGATGATGAACTTTTCAAATTTCTACTTCCTATATAACCACACTCTAACATCATTCTTAGATTTGTTGACTGCAGAATGTACTAGAGATACTAAAGTGAATCACTTGTCAATTACGACCACACTTGCTGAGAATATATGAAGGAACCAAAGCTGACCTCCAACCTAATTTGACTTTATCTGCTTGTCTTGGGGCCTGGTATACATTGGATCGGGTTCCTCCTGCAAGTCTGAAGGTAAAAGTCTGTGTGTTTCTGATTCCCTTCTTTGTCTCTCTCTCTCGCATCCATAGAGTTACCAAGTGAGATGATTTCCTGAAAATGCAGAGGGATAAGAGTGTCTCTTGTGACCCCATTATTCTAATTTGGAAGGGAATGATCACACACTGTTGGAAAGTGAGAGGTAGGTACATTACCGATGACCCCATTATGTACTTTAAATGTCAATAAGATGATCAATGTTGGGGTCAAAATCGGCCACGACGGAATCAATGCCTGAAAGTCCCGAAAGTATTTCTCGAACAAAAGTCTCGTGATAAATCGAAAAGAGGTTATACGACAAGTTCTCGAAATAGAATATCCAATCTCTCCGACAAACAACTCTCGGGAAACGAACGGCAAAAATGAAAGAAGGTCAGAGCTTGTTCTTACCAGGTCAACTCACCATAGGGCGAGCTCATTCTTCCCAGCTCACCCTAGGGCAAGATCACTTTGTTCTCCTTTGAGTCTAAATCAAACTATCATTTGTTGGGGTCGAAAATGGTTATCTCGAAATCAACGGCTAAGATTATCACGTCTCCGAATTCTTCACAAAATATTTCCAAAGAAAGATTGGAAGAATACGAGTGTTCATGCACGAGGGAAGATTGGTACGAAAGGAAGACGGACCAAGGACGGGCCGGGCTGAGGCCACCTCGCCCGTGGGCGAGGACGGGCTGCTCCGAGGCCACCTCGCCCATGGCAAGGACGGGCCGGGCCAAGGCCACCTCGCCCAAGGGCGAGGACGGACCGCACCAAGGCCACCTCGCCCGCGCGGGACGGGCGGGCCGAGGTGACGGATCGCACCGAGGCCACCGCCCGTGGCGCAGGACGGACCGCACCGAGGCCACCTCGCCCGTGGGAGAGGACGGGCCGGGCCGAGGCCACCTCACCCGTGGGCAAGGAAGGACCGCACCGAGACCACCTCGCCCGTGGGCGAGGACGGGCCGGGCAGAGGCCACCTCGCCCGTGGGCGAGGATGAGCCGCACCAAGGCCACCTCGACCATGGGCGAGGACGAGCCGCACCGAGGCCACCTCGCCCGTGGGCGAGGATGAGCTACCTCGCCGCGGGCGGGGACCACACCGAGGCCACCTTGCCTGTGGGCGAGGTTGGTGACGGACGAGGATGATCCAATCACGGTGAGTCCGACTAATTTCGCTCTACGCCTTCGATGGTTGCGTTGCCTGACCTTTGATCCTATATTTCTCTTCGCCTTGATCGGAGTTGTTTCCGCTTTGAGACTAAGACCGAGAAAATTGTAAGAACGCTCGAAAGGCCTAGAACGGCCCGCGAGGACCTAAACATGCCTGAAGGCCGATCCACGGCTTTCACGGCCCAAGCCCATTAGAAACTACGACGGTTTATCATAACTCACGAGAACCGGATAAATGTAAAGTTTCCAAGGATAAACATCGGAGATTCGAGGATAACTATGAAGATCGACATAAAAGAAATATTCCTAAAATGAGATAAACTTGGGCCCAAAGGCAAAAGGGTAAACGGGCCACCAACCTAAAGCAACTATATAAGGAGAGGTGGAGCAGAAGAAAAAGGATCCGAGATTTGAGACTTAGAGAAATCCCATTAGCATAGAGAACTTAGAATTTAGGCGGTTAGACTAGCAAGGCAGGACCTAGAACGTCAGGACCTAGACTAGCAAGGCAGGAAGGATCGGACAATTCTTTTACTCTAGAGCTCGGCACTTAGAAACCCTAGTGTAGATCCTAAAATCTACACTAGGAATTTTGTAGTGTTTGAGATATTAAATAAGGGAGAAAAAGGATGTAGGTAACGACTTCCTAAGAACACAGCGATTTAACCAGATTCCGCTTGACAAAATGGACTTTTTATTGGATTATGAAGGTTGAATACAAGTAATGAAATGAGAACAAGAACTACAACAAAGATCGAAGTGAAATAAAGACTAAAGCGATCTCGAAGAGGTCGATCTATTGCTAGTTCTCTCTAAAGGGGTTTTCCATGTCCTCTTCCCTTTGCTTGACGTTGCTTTTATAATTACTTAGCTCCGCGATCTCTTCTAACTTCCTCCCTGACACTCGGGGCTCGTTACCCTTTCTTTTAGGTCGATAAGACCAATTTTTTGCCGTTTCGTTGGTAAGATATGGCCGCAATCTCTTTATCCTTGGGCCCGGGCTCTAGTGCTTGGTGATCGACATTGTAATCCGGAATTGTTTTAGTCGAGATCGATGGGCTTCGACCCATTCTCTAAATGGCGGTTTTTAGGTCCAACATTTGTCCCTCAGTCTTTTTAATGGATTTTATCCGTAAAAAGGCGAGGCGTCGATTTCCATTTCTGACCGTTATAGCTTCGTATCTCGAGTAAGCATCTTTCCACGTGTCACGGATTGTCGGCCACTTGTAGATCATGCGGTCGAGATCGTTACCTGGTGGCCGGTTATGATTATATTCGTTGGGAGTTGTTTTCTTCGATATTTTCTGCTACTTAAAGCGTTCGTCCATCTTCTTTCTGAGGACTTTTCTTTCTTCTTTCTACTCTCGAAGTCTCGATTCTTCTTATTCAATCTCTATCAAAATCTTCCACCAATCTTATAGAATGGCAGTAGAGAAGTATGGTCCGCACGTCCCGACGACTTTAGATGGTCAGTTCCTTGACTCTGTCTACGAACTTCTGGGGGTTGAATATAGCGTCACGATCTCTGTCCCCCAAACTTGGGAGTCGCCTGAGAACGTAAGGCCTGGTTTTTGCGGTGCATACCTAGCTCATTTCAATGACGGCCTTCTGATGTTTCTGATCCCGTATTTTATCCTTGAGGCCCTCGCGGAGTTAAAGATGGCTTTTACTCAGATGTGCCCGAAATTCTGGCGATACTACATGACTTCGTGGGTTCGAGCAAAAGAGGAGGGTCTTGAGTTCGGCTTAAATGAGGTCAAGAATCTCTGTATTCTGAATAAAAATCACCGTTTTAAAGGCATTTTGACCTAGAAACAAAGGAGAACAAAGTGGGCTCTTACTAAGGCGGACTGGGAAGACTGATCTTACCCTATGGCAAGTCGTCCTAGTAAGATCAAGCTCCGACCTCCTTTCGTTTTCCCGTTTGTTCCTCGAGAGTTGTTTGTAAGAAGTACGGCAGTGGGAATCGGTGAACCGATTTTCCGTGCTTCTGTTCCGCGAGTAATATAGGGTTTCCCCAAGGTTTCTAGGAGAATAAGTTTTATTTTTCCGAGAGGTTCTCGAAAGAAACGTTTTGAGAAACCTTGCTCGTTCTCTAACTTGGTAACAAGACTAATTTTGGGGTTTGATAGATTTTATCGCTGCCCTTTCTGTTTAGATAGAGAAATTACGAGCTTCCTTCGGAAAGCCGCTAGGTTTTTGTTTGTAGCGTTGGCGTAGAACAGTCGCTGCTGGAGTTATTTTACCATCGCTGACGAAACTGCAACTTTTTCTTTCATATTTCGGATATCGGTTCAATCTGCTTTGCGGCGTATGAGTAAGAGTAATCCGTCCCCTCCTTCTAGCCAAACTGTGGAACCAAATTCACACCGCCGATTTTAATGAATAAAAACGGAGGAAAGCCAAGTTAACCCGACTTTCCCTGAAGGTGCGGATTCTCCGACAGCGACAAGTGACCGAATAAATGCGGAAAAGGTTTTGTTAAGATTTGGGACTGGCCTTAAGAAAGGCTGCCTACGCACCCTTCGAGGATCAAGTCGGACGAAGTTCAGTTAGAAAGAATTGAACAAGAGATCGAACCGGCGGGTTCGTCTAGTATGAGCGTTTGTCATAGAAACAGGCATGTCGAAGATAACGCCTAGGGTTTCTATGTGCGGAGCTCTTTAAGTAAAAGAATTGTCCGATCCTTCCGAGGAGTGGAGATCAGGAGGCCCAGACGTTCTAGGGCCTGGTTCGCCTAGTACGGCTGGTCATAAACGGGCATGTCAAGATAATGCCTAGGGTTTCTATGCGGAGCTCTGAGTAAAAGTATAGTTAGATCCTTCCGAGAGGAACAGGGTCTGCGGAGAAGATAAAACTAGAACAAGAGGCGCCAGACGCTCTAAGTCCTGCCTCGCTGGCCTAACCGCCTAAGTTCTAAGTTCTCTAAGCTAGCAGGAGTTCTCTAAGTCTAGATTCTAGGATTTTCGGATCTTCCTCTCCTCTGCTCTTGCTCTCCTTATATACTCACTCCTAGGTCGGTTTGCCTTAAGATGATGGACCTCGCCTTTGGGCCCAAGCTTATCTCTTCAGGAAGTATTCCATTTTCGCCGATCTTCGTAATTATCCTCGAAGTTTTGGTGACTTGATGTTTATCCGATGTTTGGGAAATCGGATAAACCGTCATAGCCTGATTGGGCCGGAATTTTAAAATCGTAAGTAAGTCCGTGGACTTGTCTTAAGTCGCTGAACGCTTTATACGATTTCTGAAAGACTATTTTTCGTAAAATAAACCGTATAGCCTAAAGGATCGATGTTCAAGTTAATCGACCTTGTTTTATACGATATCTTCTACGAGAAATCCAATCCTTCTAGTTTTGTCGTAAAACATCGAGGACGATTCCAATCGAAGTCGAAGGATGTTTATTCCAGCCGTGATCGCCCCAAGCTCACGATGATTGATCCAAACAAGCCAAGATGGGATCAGACCGAACACGATGGGACCGAGACCAGGACGAGGGCCGCCGACCGCGCCAGGCGGTGCCGCCGGCGCCAGGCGGCCGCGTGGCGGATGCCGCCGGCAGGGCGGCCAGAGCAGAAGAGTTAGACCATTCCCACACGATGCAGAGTTTTCTGTATCAACTTCATCGATCGATACCAAGGTGACGGTATCGATCGACGGACGAGACAGAAAGGTATGATAACTCTGACTTAACATCTCAATATCTAACTCTTACTTTTGCTCCTTTCTAACCAATCTTAGACGGGTTACACGGGAAAGTGTAATTTAAGTCTCGGTTACTAACGTTATGTTTTAATGAGTTTTCATTCCCTTTCAAAAAAAATATTTTTTAATTGCTTAAAATAAAATTATTTACTTTCAGAAGGGGATGATGAACTTTTTCAAATTTATACTTGCTATATAACCACACTCTAACATCATTCTTAGATTTGTTGACTGCAGAATGTACTAGAGATACTAAAGTGGATCACTTGTCAATTACGACCACACTTGCTGAGAATATTTGAAGGAACCAAAGCTGACCTCCAACCTATTTGACTTTATCTGCTTGTCTTGGGGCCTGGTATACATTGCCATTCAAATATTTTTTTTTTAATTGCTTAAAATAAAATTATTTACTTTCAGAAGGGGATGATGAACTTTTTCAAATTTCTACTTCCTATATAACCACACTCTAACATCATTCTTAGATTTGTTGACTGCAGAATGTACTAGAGATACTAAAGTGAATCACTTGTCAATTACGACCACACTTGCTGAGAATATATGAAGGAACCAAAGCTGACCTCCAACCTAATTTGACTTTATCTGCTTGTCTTGGGGCCTGGTATACATTGGATCGGGTTCCTCCCGCAAGTCTGAAGGTAAAAGTCTGTGTGTTTCTGATTCCTTCTTTGTCTCTCTCTCTCTTCGGCATCCATAGAGTTACCAAGTGAGATGATTTCCTGGAAAATGCAGAGGGATAAGAGTGTCTCTTGTGACCCCATTATTCTAATTTGAAGGGAATGATCACACACTGTTGGAAAGTGAGAGGTAGGTACATTACCGATGACCCCATTATGTACTTTAAATGTCAATAAGATGATCAATGTTGGGGTCAAAATCGGCCACGACGGAATCAATGCCTGAAAGTCCCCGGAAAGTATTTCTCGGAACAAAAAGTCTCGTATAAATCGAAAAGAGGTTATACGACAAGTTCTCGAAATAGAATATCCAATCTCTCCGACAAACAACTCTCGGGAAACGAACGGCAAAAATGAAAGAAGGTCAGAGCTTGTTCTTACCAGGTCAACTCACCATAGGGCGAGCTCATTCTTCCCAGCTCACCCTAGGGCAAGATCACTTTGTTCTCCTTTGAGTCTAAATCAAACTATCATTTGTTGGGGTCGAAAATGGTTATCTCGAAATCAACGGCTAAGATTATCACGTCTCCGAATTCTTCACAAAATATTTCCCGAAAGAAAGATTGGAAGAATACGAGTGTTCATGCACGAGGGAAGATTGGTACGAAAGGAAGACGGACCAAGGACGGGCCGGGCTGAGGCCACCTCGCCCGTGGGCGAGGACGGGCTGCTCCGAGGCCACCTCGCCCATGGCAAGGACGGGCCGGGCCAAGGCCACCTCGCCCAAGGGCGAGGACGGACCGCACCAAGGCCACCTCGCCCGTGCGCAAGGACGGGCCGGGCCGAGGTGACGGACCGCACCGAGGCCACCTCGCCCGTGGGCGAGGACGGACCGCACCGAGGCCACCTCGCCCGTGGGAGAGGACGGGCCGGGCCGAGGCCACCTCACCCGTGGGCAAGGAAGGACCGCACCGAGACCACCTCGCCCGTGGGCGAGGACGGGCCGGGCAGAGGCCACCTCGCCCGTGGGCGAGGATGAGCCGCACCAAGGCCACCTCGACCATGGGCGAGGACGAGCCGCACCGAGGCCACCTCGCCCGTGGGCGAGGATGAGCCGCACCGAGCTACCTCGCCCGTGGGCGAGGACGGGCCACACCGAGGCCACCTTGCCTGTGGGCGAGGTTGGTGACGGGACGAGGATGATCCAATCACGGTGAGTCCGACTAATTTCGGCTCTTACGCCCTTCGTATGGTTGCGTTGCCTGACCTTTGGATCCTATATTTCTCGTTTCGTCTTGATCGGAGTTGTTTCCGAAGCTTTGAGACTAAGACCGAGAAAATTGTAAGAACGCTCGAAAGGCCTAGAACGGCCCGCGAGGACCTAAACATGCCTGAAGGCCGATCCACGGCTTTCACGGCCCAAGCCCATTAGAAACTACGACGGTTTATCATAACTCACGAGAACGGGATAAATGTAAAGTTTCCAAGGATAAACATCGGAGATTCGAGGATAACTATGAAGATCGACATAAAAGAAATATTCCTAAAATGAGATAAACTTGGGCCCAAAGGCAAAAGGGTAAACGGGCCACCAACCTAAAGCAACTATATAAGGAGAGGTGGAGCAGAAGAAAAAGGATCCGAGATTTGAGACTTAGAGAAATCCCATTAGCATAGAGAACTTAGAATTTAGGCGGTTAGACTAGCAAGGCAGGACCTAGAACGTCAGGACCTAGACTAGCAAGGCAGGAAGGATCGGACAATTCTTTTACTCTAGAGCTCGGCACTTAGAAACCCTAGTGTAGATCCTAAAATCTACACTAGGAATTTTGTAGTGTTTGAGATATTAAATAAGGGAGAAAAAGGATGTAGGTAACGACTTCCTAAGAACACAGCGATTTAACCAGATTCCGCTTGACAAAATGGACTTTTTATTGGATTATGAAGGTTGAATACAAGTAATGAAATGAGAACAAGAACTACAACAAAGATCGAAGTGAAATAAAGACTAAAGCGATCTCGAAGAGGTCGATCTATTGCTAGTTCTCTCTAAAGGGGTTTTCCATGTCCTCTTCCCTTTGCTTGACGTTGCTTTTATAATTACTTAGCTCCGCGATCTCTTCTAACTTCCTCCCTGACACTCGGGCTCAACTCTTTCTTTTAGGTCGATAAGACCAATTTTTTGCCGTTTCGTTGGTAAGATATGGCCGCAATCTCTTTATCCTTGGGCCCGGGCTCTAGTGCTTGGTGATCGACATTGTAATCCGGAATTGTTTTAGTCGAGATCGATGGGCTTCGACCCATTCTCTAAATGGCGGTTTTTAGGTCCAACATTTGTCCCTCGCCTTTTAATGGATTTTATCCGTAAAAGGCGAGCGCCGATTTCCATTTCTGACCGTTATAGCTTCGTATCTCGAGTAAGCATCTTTCCACGTGTCACGGATTGTCGGCCACTTGTAGATCATGCGGTCGAGATCGTTACCTGGTGGCCGGTTATGATTATATTCGTTGGGAGTTGTTTTCTCTTCTGATATTTTCTGCTACTTAAAGCGTTCGTCCATCTTCTTTCTCGAGGACTTTTCTTTCTTCTCTACTCGGTCTCGATTCTTCTTATTCAATCTCTATCAAAATCTTCCACCAATCTTATAGAATGGCAGTAGAGAAGTATGGTCCGCACGTCCCGACGACTTTAGATGGTCAGTTCCTTGACTCTGTCTACGAACTTCTGGGGGTTGAATATAGCGTCACGATCTCTGTCCCCCAAACTTGGGAGTCGCCTGAGAACGTAAGGCCTGGTTTTTGCGTGCATACCTAGCTCATTTCAATGACGGCCTTCTGATGTTTCTGATCCCGTATTTTATCCTTGAGGCCCTCGCGGAGTTAAAGATGGCTTTTACTCAGATGTGCCCGAAATTCTGGCGATACTACATGACTTCGTGGGTTCGAGCAAAAGAGGAGGGTCTTGAGTTCGGCTTAAATGAGGTCAAGAATCTCTGTATTCTGAATAAAAATCACCGTTTTAAAGGTACCATTCTTCTCTCCCGAGGAGGTCGACGATCGTGGAGGGTATCCCAGACAAGGACAACAAATGGAGGAAGCAGTTTTTTGTCTTCAAGGTGGACCGTGCGTTGGTCGGAGATTTTGATTTTAGCTCGATCCCGACCGAATGGAATGATAAAATCAGTATGTTTTCCAGGTTTTACCCCTTCCTATATATGTATATATATAGATTTAAAATGGTCTTTTTCCTGTATGGACATAACCTTTCGGGACTTCTAGATATACTCCGGAAGTCAAAGGGATGATTGAGGTACTTCATCGGAATGATCCTCAGTGGTCGCATTTTGACCTAGCTCGGGTTACGGCGGCCTATGCCCTTCCACCAGGGGAGAACCATGCTCCCCCTTTGGAGCTGGTAATACCGATCAGGCCGTCAAGGATCCGAAAAAGCCAAAGTACGTATTCTTCTATCCATGCTTTTGCTCTTTGGTTCCGCTTGTATAACACACGCTTTACTTCGTCTGCAGGGAACAAGGATGGTGAATCGTCGTTGGAGGATGTTGAGGCATCTCCTGAGAGTGTCGCCGAGGCAAAAACGCCGGTGCCTCAAGGCAGGGTTCTTCGGTCGATGTTGATCGTTCAATCTCCAGGGATCGATGCGAGGCCGCTTACTATAGCCCTACCTTCCCGTGAAAAGCAAGCGGCCCAAACTTCTTCGGGCAAACCGATAGGTGGCAATCTTCAGGGGCCTAAGGCCAGCTCAGCAGCACATAAGAGCAAAAGGAGGCGTCTCTCAATAATTCCATCGGCAAGCTCGAGCTCATCTGATTGAGAAGTTCCTCCTTCGGTAGAAAGGCCGGGTGGTGATCCCCTCCGAGCTTTTGAAGGTCGCGATAAAGTCTGTTGGGGTCAAAATCGGTCAACGACGAAATCGTCACCCGAAAGTCCTCGAAAAAAACTAAGTGACAATCAAAACCAAGAAACGGGTCGCTACTCGATGAACTCACGGGAAGGCATGAACAGACCGTGAGCCCCGGGGATCAACGAAGGCAAGCAACATCAGGCACCGGCGGACGAGGGACACGGCACGGACAGCAGGACGCCTGGCGCCGGCGGCAGGACGCCTGATGCCGCGGCAGGCTTCATGCCGGTTTGGCGCCGGGCGGCAGGCCGCCCATGCCGTGCCTGGCGCCGGCGTAGGCTGCCCACGCTGCCTGGTGCCGGGCGCAGGTGCTGGGCGCGCAGGCTCGCCCTTCCCGCCTGGCGCCGTGGCAGGCCTATCGCCTCCGCCTATGCCGGGCGGCAAGGGTCCTGGCTTCATCTGTGCAATCGTCTCGTGATCTCGGCAACGGCAGCATCTTGGTCCCTTAAACCCATGTCTGATTGTCCGAGAACTACAATGATTCTTCCGCAAAGCCTTCTCGATTGTTTAAAAGTTCATATTTTACAATCTAAGTTCAAAGCCTCATTACTCAAACCCTGAAGACGGAAAGTCTACTTAATCCAAGTCCATCTCGATCCCGATACTCGAGGAATCTCGAAAATCTTAAAAGGTTCGAACGATGAATGGATCTCAATTCATCGATAAAACGATCACGATTATTCTAAACACCAAAGATCTCACTATACGAGGAATTGGGGTTCCTTCGAAATGCCAAACCTTCAAAGACAATTCTTTCAAAACCGTGAAAACGTCTAAGTAGCCCGACATGACCAAAACGGCCCACTTACTGTGGGGTCAAATCGGTCAATGACGAAATCGCCAATCAATGTCCTCAAAAGAAAGCCGCGACGATCAAATCCAAGAAAAAGTCGTCGCCGATAAAACTCACGAAGGCTCGCCCACTCCCATCTGGCGCCAACGGCGAGGGTCCTGGCGCCAATGCGATCGCCTATGATCTCGGCAATGACAGCATCTTGGTCCCTTGAAACCCATGTCTGATTGTCCGAGATCTACAATGAGTCTTCCAGAAAACCTTCCCGCATTGTTTAAAAGATTCATCTTTTAACATATCTAAAACTCGAGCCACATTGCTCTCATCATTTACGACGGAAAATCTGCAGATCTAAGTCCATCTCAAAATCCCGATACTCGCTGAATCTTGTTGGAAACAATTATCTCGAGATCTACGACAGAGACCCTCCCAAAACTCGAAGATTTCCGCAAACAACCGACGAGGGAAAGATCGAACAAACCCACAGACGAAAGACGCCTGGCACCGCAGCACGCTGAGACGCTGGCTGGCGCCGGGCGGCACTCTGGCCTGGCCGGGCGGCACGCTGGACGCTGGTTGGCCTACGCCGGGCGGCACGCTGGCTGGCTCATGCCGGGCGGCACTCGCCTGGCGCCGGCGTACCGCCACGCTGGCCGCCTGGCACCGGCGGCATTCGCCTGGCGCCGGGCGGCACCCGGCCACGCTGGCCGCCTGATGCGGGCGGCATCTGGCCTACGCCGGCGGCACCTGGCCTACGCCGGCGGCACCTGGCCTGGCCGGGCGGCACTGCCGGGCTGGTCGGCCTGGCGCCGTCCACGGCCCTCGCCCCGTCTCGTCCTATCGCGTCTGCCCGATCCCATCTTGACTTGTTCGATCAATCTACGCAGTTTGGTATGGTCACGGTTACTTCTGAACGCCACTCCTCGACTAAACAAGGAATTGAGGTTCCTTCGAAACACCGAAACCTTCAAAGACTGTCCTTCAAAACCGTGAAAACGCTTAACGCCCAACGTGGCCAAAACGCCCACGACGATTTTCCAAAGGAAGGATAACTATGACGGTTTATCTTTATCCTCACATAAGAGATAAATGTCAAGTTTCCGAAGATAAATATCAAGTTTCCAGAAGATAAATGTCAAGATTTCAAGATAAATGTCAAGTTTCCCGATAAACACAAAGATGGACGAAAATGGAAAAGCCCGACTCAGCCCGCAGAAGATAGACCGCCATAGAGGAGTATATAAGAGAGCTTTGAGCAAGAAGCAAAAAAGATCACAAATTTTCGAAAGCACTTAGCACTTAGAGCGATTTAAGCATTCTTTCGTTTTCACTAGCGAGCTGCGACTCAACTAGGATAGACTTAGGCGAATCGGACTAGCGGACCTTCGACAGCTCTTGTAGTTTACTTCTCACCTGTTGTTCACGCCAAAACGCCAATTCAGAAATAAGATTTTTCTTCCGCCATCTTTTACGCATTTCTATTTTCGCAACTTCTATTTTTATTGATTGCTGTGCGCCCAGCAGATATCCGGACCTTCAAGGAAGATCGGGTTAACTCGGTTTTCTTCCACAAATCTTTATCAGAAATTGACGTGTGAATTTCGGTTCCTACAGCTTTGAAGGAGGTTACGGATCTATCTATCTCGAACCGCACACCGATCATGTCAGCCGACGCCACCAAGGATCAGCCAGCCAGACGGAACACCCGCCGATGCCAACGCTGAGAAGACTCCAGCTGGAGACGGCCCACAGTCACTGCTGATGCAAACACCGAGGCTTCAGGCAGATGAAGGAACTGTTTACCACCAGCGCCGGCGAACAACAGACAAACGATAACCTCGCCGCGAAAACAGGTCGATACCTTAACTGCGAGGAGCAAGTTGCCGCGCTGATCCACCAAGGCACGCCGCAGGAGACTCGACTTCGATCTCCCGGCACGAGAAAAGATGCCCCGAAGAGCCTACCCCGAGGAAACGGCTCGGAAGGACAGCAAACGACCTCAGAACCTTCCACTCGCCGCGGAAACAAGGAAAGCGACGCCGAAAGATCGATCTAGATATCAGCGACCGATCGACCTTCCGATGAAGACGCTGACATCCACCCCAGGAGAACTCCGGCCAGTCCGCTGGCAGACGGTATCCTTCGATAGGCCCATGACGAAGAGGAAGAAGAACTCTACCGATGGAGCAGGAAGAACTCGCGGAAGATCAGACGCGATCTATCGCGACCAGCGCCGACAGGTTCGAGGAACGCCGCAGCAATAGCAGATCCATGATCTCCGTGGAATCTCTCAAAAGACCGTGGCTGAAGTGAAAGCGTGAAATCCATCAGCGACCAGTTCCGCTCGAGATCGATAGACTTCTCGAGGAAGCACGGAAAACGCCTTTCACCACTCGGATCACGGAAACACGATTTCAGACCCAGGGAAGATCAAAATCCCGGCCCATGACGGTACGACGGATCCTAAGTCACACCTGCAGTCCTTCCAGATCGCAATGGGTAGGTAAACTCCCGAACGCGAACGGACGCAGGTCATTGTCTTCTTCGCCGAAAGCACCTCAGGTGCTGCGCCGAAAGTGGTTCTCCGCTCAAAAGGAACTCCATCGAAGCTTCCGCTAACTGGCCTCGGCGCTTTCAAACAGTACTCCATGTTCATGGATAGAGAAACGTCCGACGGGATCTATGGAGTCTAGCTCGAAGGAAGACGAAGTCGCCCGCCACTTCATGGTTCAAACTGGTGATGGCCAGAGTAACGGGTATCAGCGCATAATGTCGCAATCGACTGAGAAAACTTCTGGTACAAGTCGAAGTTCAAAGTGGATACTACTGGAAAAGCCGCTGACAATCCAGGATACTTCCACAAGGCAACAGACTTCATCATCATGGAAGAAGAGATGAAGCTTCTATCGCAGAAGCACGGACCGCAGAAAACCGCTCAAGAAGAAACCTCTCGAACGACAAATACGCCCATCACGGCGAAGACGCCCAAGGCGCAGCATAACTACGCCATCAACTCGAGCAAGGCAAACCTCCGGAAACACCTGACCAGGAACCAGTACAAGGATAACTCCTATTGCGAAGTTCCACGAGACCAGAGGTCACTCCACCGCGAACTGCAGGTTCCCGCTCGCTCGCCGCAAAACTCCTCACCGGGCGAGCTATCAAAGGTCAAGAGTATAAAGGACTTGCTCCTGACTCGACCGCCCAAAGACTCAACAAAACTGTCTCCAAGACCGCCGAATCGAAAACCAATCAGGGGAAAAGCTGAAGAAGACAGACGACCAAGGAACAACAGCAGTCGCCAGAGGGTAAACATGATCATCGGAGGATCACAGTTCTACCAAGACTCGTCTCATCGATAAAAGCCTACGGGCTTAAAAGCCGATCAGTTCCAACTGGTTCCGGACAGCCATGTTCCTAACCACACAATCGCTGAGGAACACGAGACCGCCGGAATCGACAAACCTCACTGCGATTCTTTGGTAATCGATCTGGTCATCCAGATCTCAAGTCGGCCGCATTCTCGCCGATACTGGAAGCACGGTCAACGCCATCTTCCGCGACACCTCTACAGGATGAAGATCCCACTTGGGGAAGTCGCCCCGAGCCAAAACCTTTGACGGGTTTCGGCGCCACTACCATGACCTCGAAAATTAAACTCCCGTCATGGCAAAGGAAGTTACAAAGATCGCCGAGTTTGCAGTAGTCGACAACCCGCCATCTACAACGCCATCATGGGAACCCCTTGATCAACTCCATGAAGGCAGTACCATCCACATATCACCTAGGTATCAAGTTCCCGACTGACCGAACCGCAGCCATCCGGGTAGTCAGAAACAGTCGAGACTCGCTACTCTAGCCGAAGTTTAAACTGCTAAAAGATCGAACGCTCGCGCCAACCCAAAACGAGCAAAGGAATCACACAACATTCCCGAAGACTCAAGAAAGATGATCCAGAATCATCCGAACAGGCAACGATTCAAGACGGCGATAAAGCTCTGAATCCACCACCGAAGACCGATAGCTCGACTCCCCGCGACAAACCACTGATCCGACCAGCACGATCGAACGGCGACGACGGGAGTAAAACGTCCGCGCAACTATCAGAACTACGAGATGGCTTGATCCTCGAAAGAGGTACGAGGCAGCTCGTCGAAACCCGGCGAAGTTCAGCTATCCCTCACCAAAAGGGGACTGCGCGATAATCTCTATACTCCCACAAAACGCAAAAATCCGCATATGTACTCTAACTTCTAAATTTTTAATAAAATTCTTTCTATCTTTCATGCTCACTTAAACGATCAACGCTTCGAAAACGAAAATCATATCTTCAAAGAAACGCCAGACGCCGAACTTTTAAAAGATAACAAAACTCGTATATCCGCAAAAGACAGTCCACCAGCGACTTAAATTCACTCCCGCCGACATTCCCGACGGACGCCACAAGAAACGCTTCACTCAATACAAAATCGTAGTCAGACCTACAAGGTCCTCTTACATCCGACAAGGATATCATAGCGCTATACAAGAAACCCAAAATTTTGGTTTAGCATCTCGATAAACTCCGAAGATAGCTCGATTCTTTTAACACAAGTCATATACGCTTACTAGTCTGACTTTAAACGAAAAGAATCAGGAAGAAATCACTAACAGGCAAAACGAAGCCGATCAGTCATCGCAGCAGCCTCAAAGCTGAGAGTAAACCTAGGTCTTGCCCTAAACCCAGTCTTGCTGGATCTTGACATCTCACAGACATAGTATCGCAATACCAGATCCCAAAACATGTCTCTTATCGCTACACCTAAAACGCCACTAAAAAGTAGCATACGGACAAGCGACAAAAAGAGTTAGGATACGGCGACTACTTGATCCCTCTACACTGACGAAAGTATAAATCAAAACAAAAGACTAAATCTCGCAAATTTTCATATTCATAAAAGCCGCAAAAGACGGCAGGATTCAAAGCCACCAACGGCCAGTCCCAAAACATAAGAATGCAACCTCCAACGGTCGAGGATAAAATTATTAAAACGCCACACACGCCAAAAAATTCAATTCACAAAAGGAAGTCAACGCTGAGAAACCGGATGCAGAAATCCCAAATGAACTAGCAGGCTGGTCCACTTCCTCATTCACCGAGCATTCCCACCATTCTCGGCGCTTCATCGCTCCAACCTCCACAGATCCTCGAAACCTCGATAGGTTCCTATAGTCTCCGGACTTTTCTTCTACCGAGGAACCAAGGACTCAGCATGAGCACACTCGCCATGAAATCCTTCATTTCAGCAATCTCGAATCGAAGAGAAACTGGTTCTGAGACTTGTAAAGGTTTACGATCAACCTCGCACTCGCGGAAATCACCAACAAACTCCTGAGCTTCTTTAAAGCATTGAAACTCAGCAGCAAACGATTCACCGCCTTGCCACCTCCGCGACTCATCCTTCTTCCTCTCCTTCCGCCCCGACGAGTCCGCCCGCGGAAGCTCAGCTTGCTTCGCTCTGTGCCTTCACCTCTTGTCGAACCGAAAAGCTCTCGCCCCACTTCTGTGGTCTTAGTTAGCAATCCTGGATTTGCGGAAACTCGAGCAAGCTCGCTAAACACTCTTAGTCCCCGTGATAAACTCAAGATCAGCAAGCATGCTTATATACGGATTCAACGCAAGGTTAAAGAAGTTCAAGGGCCAAACCTCTGACACGCTGGGGAGCCCTCGAAAACCCGTTGTTTCTCCTCATCCTCCAAATAATTGCCAGAGTAAACTCCGGAGGAAGGCCATCAAAGAAGTTGTTAGGTGGAAACCGCTGGTTCGCTTTTCCGCTGGAACAAAACTAGGTTTTTCTCCCAACGGTGAAGGATTTTCCGAGCCTTCCCATCGCCGATTTCCTTCCCCTTACGATCCTCTCGTCACGCCCGTAGGAGCCACGGTAACAGGTTCGGCCATACGACGGAACAGGACCTCGACCGATAAAGCTTAACCGCATCTCGATCCGCTCGAGGGTGAAGGATTTCCAGAAAACGGCCTTTGACGAAGAAGATCTCTTGACAAAACGCCACCAGGCAAATGCGCCGTAGGGTTGTTCCCTACAAAACGAAATTTTTTTCAAAACTCGTGATTCCGAAAAGGTGAGATAGACAACAGAGTTTTCGTCAGATACCTCGTTGAAGTTCCATGCTCAAGGAAATAGATGGAGGCAGCTCTCACAGACTCGCCATCTATTTGAACAAAGAAGAAACGCCCTGCCACGATTTGGGATTCAAGTAGTCCCCTCAATCACGCCATATCCTTCTTAGGCAGCATGGAATAGTAACCGCCACTCCTCACGGGCCGAAAGTGCCCCAAAGACCTTCAAATCATCGACCAAGATCAATCCCGAAGTTCAGAGCTAGCGATCAGTAACGCCAAGCCAACTCTCCAAGGCAGGAACGCTGAGTTGGTTGATCGAAAGTTCAAGCGTGAAGCGCATCTAACAATGGCACTGTGGAATTGGGAACCACATACGCAGTAATGAAAGAAAGCTTCAGAACATGTAAAGAAATCCTTATGGAGGATTCCTTGCACTCGCTACCAACGGAACTGAATTTGACTCCTCAGAACCTGGTAAAAATCTCAAGAACCTTGAGATATTGACGAGAAACCTAGGCGCAAAAGAGCACAGGCTGCCTCTGCAGGCCTCCTCGAACAGGATCTCTGCATTGTTAGCGAACCTACAAGGGCTCGTAATACGCGATCTTTCTTTTCCTCCTCGACCCACTCCTCCCCGCCGCTACATGGGCAGGAGAGTCATCCGAGGATGAATGGAAGAAGAGTTTCTCTTTGAGGATCTTGAAGACATTGTTCTTAAAGAGAGAGAAAGGATTCTTGAGAGAGAGAGTAAAAACCTTGTGATGAAGTAAGAATGAGATTTCTTACTCCATATAAAGGAGGTAAAATCACTATTTACCCCGATTTTCGGCAAACGATTACGTCTCAACACCTTCCCACACGGCTATACCGCAAGCTAGATCCCACAGGCTCTACGGTTCCTAGCTAGCTGGGGCTAACTGTTGGGGCAAAATCGGTCAATGACGAATCGCCACCGAAAGTCCTCGAAAGAAAGCCAAGCGACGATCAAATCCAAGAAACGGGTCGTCGCTCGATAAAACTCACGGAAGGCTCGTCCACTCCCATCTGGCGCCAACGGCGAGGGTCCTGGCGCCCATGCGATCGCCTCATGATCTCGGCAATGACAGATTGGTCCCTTGAAACTCATGTCCGGATTGTCCGAGATCTACAATGAGTCTTCCGTAAAACCTTCCCGATTGTTTAAAAGATTCATCTTTTAACATATCTAAAACTCGGAGCCACATTGCTCTCATCCTCGACGACGGAAAATCTGCAGATCTAAGTCCATCTCAAAATCCCGATACTCGCGGAATCTCGTTGGAAACAATTATCTCGAGATCTACCACCAGAGACCCTCCCAAAACTCAAAAGATTTCCCCGCAAACAACCGACGAGGGAAAGATCAACAAACCTACGGCAGACGCGGGTAAGATCGCCTGGCACCGCAGCACGCCTGACGCGGGTTGGCGCCGGGCGGCACGCTGGACGCTGGCTGGCTCGAACGCCGCGCACCCTCGTCCGGCAACGGCGTACCTCGCCTGGCGCCGGCGCACATGGACGCTGGCTGGCCTATCGGGCGGCACTCGTGCCTACGCCGGGCGGCACGCTGGACGCTGGTTGGCCTTAGCGCCGGGCGGCATTCGCTTCCATGCCGGGCGGGTAATTCGCCTTATGCTGGCGGGTAATTCGCTGCTGGCTGCTCTGCCGGGCGGGTACCCGCCAGGCGCCGGGCGTACTCCGCTACACGCTGGCTGCCTCCATACTGGCGGGGTAATCTGCCGCTGGTCGGTCTGGCGCCGGGTCCACGCCTCGTCCCGTCTCGCTCCTATCGTGTCTGTTCGATCCCATCTTAGCTTGTTCGATCAATCTACGCAAGTTTGGTATGATCACGTTACTCCAGAACGCCACTTCGACTAAACAAGGAATTGTTCCTTCGAAACACCAACCCTTCAAAGACTGTCCTCAAAACCGTAAAACTTAACGCTCCAACGGCCAAAACGCCCACGACGATTTTCCAAAAGGAAGGATAACTATGACGGTTTATCTTTATCCTCACATAAGAGATAAATGTCAAGTTTCCAGAGATAAATATCAAGTTTCCGTAAGATAAATGTCAAGATTTCAAGATAAATGTCAAGTTTCCCGATAAACACAAAGATGGACTAAAATGGAAAAGCCCGACTCAGCCCGCAGAAGATAGACCGCCATAGAGGAGTATATAAGGAGAGCTTTGAGCAAGAAGCAAAAGATCACAAATTTTCGAAAGCACTTAGCACTTAGAGCGCATTTAAGCATTCTTTTCTCGCTTTCACTCAGCGAAGCGACTCAACTAGGATGTAATTCTAGCTAATCGACTAGCCGACTCCTTTCACAGCTCTTCCTTTCACCGTTGTTCACGCCAAAACGCGAATTCAGAAATAAGATTTTTCTTCCGCCATCTTTTTTACTTATTTCTATTTTCGCGAACTTCTATTTTATTGATTGTTTCAAAAGGGCCCAACAGATATCCGACCTTCAAGGAAGATCGGGTTAACTCCGGTTTTCCTCCACAAATCTTTATCAGGAAA
>JAEACV010000154.1:0-35158 GCA_016432835.1 Brassica nigra
TGAAGAAGCTGATCTTATCGCATTTAAGGAAGTAAGATCAACGGCAAAGCCTTCATACGATTCAAGTTTTGCCGTCTCCTGCAAGCTTAAACATTTGGTACCCATTCGGGTTCATGTTGGTTCTTTCGGGTCAGTTTTACTCACAAAGTGTTGACTTACTCTATTTCATTTTCTCTTCTTCAAGCTATTTGGTGCTATGGACGTATCATCATCACAAGAACAAAAAAAAAAACATACAAATGAACTTTATGCTTATGTTTGATTCCATATGCAATCACCAATATTTCCGGTTAATGACGTTTTCAAAAGAGGTTTTAAATAAATAGTGTAAGGATCTGACACTGACAGTGCAACCAGTGTATTACCCTATACATTAGTGTTACACTGCAAGGGTTTCGCGTTGATAACAGAACAATAAGGTTTGTTGAATTCAAGCGAATCTTGGCTTTGGGTTGAGCTCTATGTCAATACTTGTAGGTGTCTTTGGGGTTGAAGCAACGGCGCCAAACTTGCGGACAAGGATTTTGAAACAAGGCATCAACACAACGTATAGCGCAATAAAGAAAAATGGGGTTGCTACGAGCCACCCTAGTAACTGCAACAACCAGAGGAAGTAAAAAAAAATCAAAGACTGACAATTTACAAGATCCATACGGTTAGGCTAGGAGGGAGTGGAACAAGGCGGATTCGCAATTTTGAACCATACAGCTAAGACTAAAGAGAGTCTCGTTGTAGCTACTTACGCGTTACCAATGCTTAAAAGACTTCCTGTGAGGCTTGTCCAGTGAAAACCTTCTTAAGGGCATCTGATGTCAAAGGAAATGAGGACCACCTGTGACTTTTCACCAAGTCGTAGGAAAGGCACCACCAGACTTTAAAACATGAAAATAAAAAAACACAAGTCAGGAAGAAAGAATTGATGATTAGAAAAGATGCAAAACCAATAATGTTTCTCCATGAAAGTGTCAAAGAAAGATCAATAGGCATAATAAGGTTTTACGCAAGTTCAACTGGAGTGGCAATGATGTTAGCCAACATGACGGTTGGAGCATGACAAGCAGATCCAAAAATGCAATAGCTACTCCACAAAGAAACACAGGAACACCTGTTTCAAAAAACAACACTCCCCAGTAAGATACATTGCAATCTCAACAAAACGTAACAAAAGGCTAAAGGAGAGACATATACGCACCGCAAATTGGAAATATTCCCAAGGTAATGCCGAGTGCTGCGGAGAAAGCAAGCTGCTTAGGCTCAGTACCTCTACAGAAATGAAACAAAACAAAACTCAGAGAACTTACAACATCAACATGCTGAGAAGATTACAATGAAGAGAGGAGGATAAAGGTTCTGCCTTTAATGTGCTCTCTAATGTTCCAAATTAAAGAAAACAACATAGTTCAGGTGGTTTTAAGAGAAAACGATCAATGGAATAGCAAATGAGATGTCTCATCCCCATCTCTAAGGTATCGAGAAGCAGAATCAAAGCAACCAATTAGTACTACTTATGGATCCTGCCCAGACGGAGATATGATAAAGAGAAGACAAACCTACGCAAGATCTGGAGAAGAGGATCGGTGATTTTCTTATTGAACCATGCTTTCACTCTACCTTTAGATAAACCCATCATCACGATTCTACCAAATCTGATCGAAAGCTTTCCTCCAGAGAGAAAGAGATTCAGAGATGAACGTCGAATTCCCACCCACGGAACCAGTTGAAGTTGGGTATTTCCAGAAGCGGGTAATCGGGTCTCACATTGACCTTCGAATCGGGTCTAGGCTCAGAAAATTAATTTTAAAATGAACCGAACAATCGAACCGAATGATATGAACCGCAGGCACTGGAACTGGAACTCGGAAAATGTTAGAGCATGAGCGTTGGTGACCTTTTGGGTTCACAAGGATTTTAATATTTTTTGGGTCAATGAATAGTTATGAATCTGTATTTGTTGTTTTCTGCGTTGGTGAGCGCGAAGAAGGAGTTAATAGGAATAAAATAATAATATTTTTTTTAAAAAATTACAAATTATTCAAAATACATGAATAAAATATTTAAATATATTATACAATTTTCTTTTCTTTTTTATTCAATACATTAAGAGTAGACTACATAAATTGAGAAATTGAAGAACATACAAAGCTTATTCATCTTCATCACCAAACTTATGCCAAATATTTTCCACTAAATCAGCTTTCAAACAAGCATGCTTCTCTGGATCTCGAACTTCTCTTCGCATGCCTAACATATCACCGACATGAATACTTTGTCTCCTTGTCACCTTAAAACTTCGCTGACTCTCGACTCGAACTTCGGATGTATTAATTTGAGCGTATCCGTGTCGTTCGTTCTCTACTATCATATTATGCAATATGACACAAGTTCTCATTATCTTTCCTATCTTTTCCTTGTCCCATTGTAGAGCTGGTTTTTTAACAATTGCAAACCTCGATTACAATACTCCAAAAGCCCGTTCGACATCTTTTCTGGTGGATTCTTTCTTTTCGCAAATTTCTGGCTTTAGGACCTTGAGGAAGTGGGATGGATTGGATAAATGTTGACCAGTTTGGATAAATTCCGTCAGTAAGATAGTAGGCCATACGATAAGTGTGGTTGTTGACCTTGAACTTAACTTTAGGTGCTCGACCATGTAAGATGTCATCAAAAACAGGTGACCGATCAAGGACATTGATATCATTGAGGGTACCGTAAGCCGAAATCGCGTGCCATATCCAAAGATCTTGTGATGCCACGGCTTCAAGACAATGGTCGGCTTTCCTGAACCACGTGTGAACTGACCTTTCAAGCCGTTGGGCAGTTTTCCACTCCCAATGCATACGATCGATGCTGCCTATCATCCCCGGAAACCCGCATTACCTCTCCAACATAGTGTCGTTGAAGATCCTCAGTGTAGGTCTTCGTAGATACTCATCTCCAAACAATTGTATTATTGCATCAGTGAAATTTGCCAAACAAAACGTGCTGTCTTGTCACCAAGTCGGAGATATTCGTCATATGTATCTCGATTGACCATATGCCAGCATACGATAGGCTGCCGTACACTTTTGAAGTGCAGATAGCCCGTTCCTTCCATAAGCATTTCGTCTTTGCTGAAAGTATGGAACTTCATTACTTATCGTTCGACAATGCGGAGGAACAATGGCTTGTTCATTCGAAAACACCTCCTAAACATTTCCGGTGGGTATGGGATTTTCCTTGAAATAATCGTTCCATAGCTGATTGTGTCTTGTTCCGATCTCTTCGATATAAGCCCGCTTTTGGACTTGTTGGGGTGAGCATCAATCACGAGTCGATGAAATTATCAACTACTTGGTCGACCATTTCTTAAAAGCTTCATCAACTTCATCACTTGATGAGGAAGACATTGGTGTTTTTTTCCTAAAATGAGAAAAGGGATTTGTAACTATCATATTTTTTTTACTCAACATTATTCTATCATGATATTAGTTTCATAATGTTTTATTTTTTCATTATTGTATCATATTTTTCATTATGTTTTATTTTTATTATTATTCTATCATAGTTTTTCATAATGTTTTATTTTTCATTATTGTATCATTTTTCATAATGTTTTATTTTATTATTATTCTATCATAGTTTTTCATAATCTTTTATTTTTCATTATTGTATCATTTTTTCATAATGTTTTATTTTATTATTATTCTATCATAGTTTTTCATAATCTTTTATTTTCATTATTCTATCATATTTTTCATAATGTTTTATTTTTTTCATTATTGTATCATATTTTCATAATGTTTTATTTTTATTATTATTCTATCATAGTTTTTCATAATCTTTTATTATTTATTATTCTATCATATATTTGTTTCATAATGTTTTATTTTTTCATTATCTAATATTACAAAATACAGTTCTTTCTCTTGGGCATGATACTAGGATTACAGGTCACAAATTCGGCTTTCCAGGGTTTGCCACGTGTCCCCATTAATGAAACGGTGCGTTTGTTTTGTCTCCAGATATGGGTTTGTGAATTGGGTTTGAGAACGCGCGATGTTTACAGCCCAAGTCCATTTTATCTTGCAGAAATCCTAAATCGGTGGCTAAGAGCGCATTTGAGACCTCGTCTCATCGTCGGGCGGAGAGGATGGCGTTCCCAGTTCAACGGGGGCGTTGTCTTTAGGTTGGGATTCAATCGCGTCGTTCGTTTCATATTCTTCCCTTCAAAGCGTTATTTGACCATTGAAGTCGCCATTAACACCATAACTCATTCGATCCATAACATGCACAGTTAATCATTCAATGCTTCTTATATCTCTTCAGGATTGGATTACACCTATAAAAAAGGTTAGCCTTCATCCTCTGAACATCATTCTCACAACTCATAATAACACCATAAATTTATTCTTCATTATAATGGTAATCACATTCATATCGAAGACTTCATGTGTTAGGCAAATTGAGAATCGATTAACAGGATAAGACTGCTTCGTGGAACCAATAGCCGAGTGGCGTTTTCGGGATGGGTGCGACGGAGGTTGTTACAGACAAAGAATTTGAAGCCTGAAACGGAACTATAGAGTATACTTTCACTTTTCTAATACTTGCTTGACAATTTTACTAATTAAATCTCCCTTACGTTTTTGCAGGACATGAAGAGTGTTTGTGCCACCACTAGAATCTTCGAGAACCGAATTCATGTTTATTCATATGGTTTCTGTTTTGTGTCTTTCAAATTAGGTTCACCCATAATTAGAACACAATGTTTGCTCTCTACATATTTACTTAAGATTTTGCAGGAGAGGTATCTTTTCCAAGTAAACGATTGACACAATGCTATCTCCATCTTAAACGTTTGTTTTTTTTTTCAAAGGGCACTGAGTTATAGTTATTTTGGTCCTCATGATTTGTGTCTTACCAATTAGGCTTACCCATTATGAGAACACAGTGTTTGTTTTTTACAGTTTCTAAAACATTTTGCTGGAAAGGATTCTTAAAGGAAATACAGGAGACCATGTTAACATTGAAAGGTTTGCTTTGTTCTTTAAGGTCAGCCCACGTTATATTTACTTCAGTTTCGTGTTTAAGAAATCTGCCAAGGGTTGACGATGATCGTTTACGTCTCTGTCAGTCCCCAGGTCAAAGCAAACCTTTACTCTCCCATTTTTATTTGATTTGTTGTTTCATTGTCCCTGATTTGGCTTCACCAACATAACACTTAGCTTTCTATAGCTACACGGATGTTGATGATGGCCTTGAGTTCCACCACTTGATCATTACTCCCTCGACATCCTTGAAGAGTAAGTTCCTTTCATTTATCTAAATATGTATTTTGCTTTTATCTTTGTGTGGGTGTATGTTTATCCAAATGAGTCCCAAGATTTTTTTTTTTCGTTTTGGTTTTTATCTCTCTTGCTTTCTCTAAAGTGTAATGTCTTCTTTCTCTTTGGAAATGTGTCATTTTGTATTTCAAAGATGGCTACTATGAAACTGAAGAGCCATTCCCTGGACCTGCGATGAACTACAAAGTGTAAGCACTAATTAATTGCAACAGTACATTCACTTTCTCTGTCACTGATGCTACTCATTTCATATGTAGGTACAGTTACTTGACTAATACGTAAGTAAAATTTAGATTGGTCACAACTGATTTGTATGTAAAAGATACCAAAGTGGAAAATGCAAGCAGCTTCTCATCTGCTCAGATACTAAATAATTTCACATTAAACTAAGCTCTTGCAACACACCATCTCATACTCTCACTATGTTTATGCAGAAGGCTAAGCTTCTTAAAGCTCTTCTAAGAACTTGCTGTTCTCAAGCATAGGGTTTGGTTGCTGAAGTTAACTACAAGATAATCTCAGTGAGTGTGACTCAGCACTAAAATCAAATGAGCGTGTATGTAAATTGACTATTTAGTGCTGGATTTTGATTGAATTTAGAATCAAGCAGGAAGCAGCATAAATTCTGTTAAGCAACTGGGTCAGTTGAAAGAAAAGGAGGAACAATTGAAGAAACAGAGGAAAGATGAAAAGCCAAAAACTAAAGCCATGAAGATGATGACTGAAATGAAATCTGAATCAAATGGCAATGATTGTGATATAAGGTTAGTTGTTGGCGTGAGCTATTTCGAAATAAACTGATTCTTGAGCATCACAGCCGTAATCTGGAGAAGCAACCATTCCTACAATCAAAGCGACTAATTCCTATAAGCCCCAAGAATATGAAAATTCTTCCAAGAACACCAGTGAGGCATTGAAGCTAGCTCTGCTACAATCAGGTGCTGCATCGACAGCCTTTCCCTCTGTTATTAGTCATGGACATACATTGAATATCGTAGAAACAGATTAATTTGGTGGATTGCCGTTGAAGAGAATAGAATTTTGTATAGGAGGAAAGTGCAAGAAGTAGGAGGTGTTTTGGATGAGTTTTAGAAGGCATTGACGGGCATGGAAGGATCCAATGTGGTTTGCAAATGCATGGGGGAATGTTGAGATCCAAATGTTTAGAGTCTTGAACGCGACTAACGATGTGATGGTCCATTTTTCCATATCTACAACTTGAATAAACTATAGTTTATAGCTACAAAATGCATACATTTACTCTAAATGATGTCTAAATTATAAACTTTGAAATATTAATGGGGTGGAATTAGTAACAAGTACAAAATCTTATGTTAGAAGCATACTAGCTATTTTGTACAACTCAAAGGTGGCTTCATGGATGCTTATTTCAAAGTAAAGTGAATTCTAAGTATAAGCATCGTAAGCATTATATTTGTTTTCGTCTGTTCTAAGGTCTATGTTTCATTGATATTGAAGTATATTAGATCGTTTATGTATGTTTTGTAGAACTATGTTCTATCAAATGGAATAATAAAATATACTTGATACCGTATGATCTCGATAATAAAGTCTCTCTTGAGAACATATTAGATATATGATTATATTTTCGTTGATTTACTAGAAATTTTGACTAACAAAAGAAAATCATTTTAAATCTTTAAGTAAGAAAAAAATCATATTTTGAAAAATAACAAGTGATATTTATTTTGGAAAATATAATTAAATTTTCAGATAACATGGTTTATTTAGTCTTCAAATACAATGACATGTACAAAAATTTATATTTTTAAATAATAATAATTTATATTAAATATTTACTCCAACTACTTAAATTATTTGTTAATTTCCATTCACCAGTAGGGCTGACCCTAGTTGTATCATATTATTCATTATTCTATCATATATTTGTTTTATAATGTTTGACTTACCTTGTGTTTGTTGTTGAGTGTTGTTAAAGAAGACAAAGTATTGAGAGGCTTGAAGCTTGTTCAGGTTGCTTGAAGCTTGTTGAGGCTTGAAGCTTGTTGAGCTTGCTTCAAGTGTATTTTATAGAGCCACGATGAGAAAGAAGTTATGTGGAAGAGAGTATGGAGAGACTTGGAGAAACAACAGAATAGAAGAGAAGAAGAGAGATTGAAACATAATAAGAGAGTGGATAGTTTTGAGAGAGAAACAAACATATACTTAAAAGAGAGCAACAAGCATACATCGACATTATATAGAGTAAAGAAAGAGATAAGAGCATCCTGATACAAGTACATCCTTGATACATAATAGTGTAGCTAGAAACAAAATGCTACACTTTCCCGTGACTAAAATCATACACGTGAAACCCACAAACTGCAAACATCCTGCAAACATCCTGCTAACCACCAACCCGTGACCTGCACTCCCTCTCCTGCAAAAAGAAAAGCAAACAGATTCAATAAAGCTTAACCAAAGCTTAACCAAAGCTCAATAATTCAATCACTGTCAAGAAAAGCTTAACAAACATATGGAACATGTTCAACTAGCCAGTCAACCTAAACAGAATGTACACCTAAACGGATTCAATAAAGCATTTCAAGCATTAATAAACAAGCACTGACCAACTAAAGCATTTCTGAGATGAGTTTAGTCTTAAGAGCAAGTTCCTGATCAGAAAGAGTTTCATTTCTTTTGCCTAGGAGGCGATCAAGAATCTTTGTTTGGAAATGGTATTTTTCTGAGCTAAGATGCTCTGGATTTGATCAAAAGCTGCCTCATTTGGCTTCTTTGCTTTGATGGCCTTAACACCGGGCGGCCTCACGTCTTCCTCATCAGGCACCACCTCCGCATCAGCTTCCTTCCTTTTCTCCTTCGAGATAGCATGGGATCTCCACTTCTGATCAAACCGCAGTTCCCTCCAGCAGTGTTCCATTGTGAACTTGGCATTGTAGTCATTGAAGAAGATGTCATGCGCTGACTTCATGACATCGTTCTCACTGTGACCACTAGCCTGCTCCTTCAAAGCCGCTTCATGGCATCCAACAAATTTACAAACCTGCTCATTCACTCTTCCCCACCTCTGCTTACATTGACCCCACTCCCTAGGAGCTGAGCCAATGATCTGAGGACTCGAATTGAAATACCCCTCAATCCGCTTCCAAAATTACCCCAGTTAATGTTCATTACTGACAATGGGATCTTTGCTGGTGTTCAACCAAGCACTGATCAACACAAGGTCTTCATTGGTTGTCCACTTTCTCCTTTCCGAGCTTAACTAACCCGGGAGAGCTTACCCCTGGCTCAGCAGAGTCTACGTCTATCATTGGACTGCTCTGCGAAGCTAACAGGTTAACAACCCCGGTAGAGTTAAGGGAAAAAGGGTCCATGTGAATTTTAAGTGTGTTGGGGTGTTTTGGTTCGGGTTGTTGTTTATATTTTGCTGTGAATTTTAAGTGTGGAGTTACTATGTTTTTAAAGTTGTTTTTACGTTTGAAAACAGAGATAATTAAAGCTGCTCTACCAACCAAAATTCAATTCACACAAGAAGCCATTACACAACTACTACATACCTATGAGCAGATACACATCAAATCAGGCGAAACAATTAAGTGTTTAAGTACAATTCAAATTAATTACAGCAACCAACCAACAGATAATTAATGTGTGTTTATATAATATCTACTTCTACTTCTAGTTATCCTTCTAGTTCAAGTTCAAGTTGTAGTTGTCGTTCTAGTTTAGTTCTAGTTCTACTTCTACTTCTAGTTCTACTTCTAGTTCTAGTTCTAATTCAATAGAGATAGCAATGAGCAGAGATAACGGTTAAATGAGTCTAACCTTTGTTTGTCAATCGAAGCAGACTTTCTCGAGGGTGTCGACCTGCAGAGATAGGTCATACACATGCTCACTGAGGCTTTTAACCTGTTCCTATCCATGGGAAAAAGAAAGAAGATTAGTGTTAATCACTGTAATAAACGATGAAATAGCTTACAGTTTTCACTAACCTCAAGTCTCTCAATCTGTTTACTGAGATTAGAGACCCCATCATCACCTGCTCAGCCTCCTCCACCCGTTTAGTCAGCCTCTCCAGCTCCTCCTGCACACCTATCACCCAAGGCTGACGGTAATGGAGCCCATCAGCCTTGGTTACAACATAAAACTAGTCAGAGTCTTATCATGAAAGTGATATACAAACAAAAACATGATTGATATACACATGAGACTTTACCTCGTAGTTTCTGCGTGAAGAACCGTTTCCCAGGAAGACTGTCGTAGGCCTCCTTCCCTTGAACCTCGTTAATGAGTCTCCCACCACACGGACACCTTTTAGAATCCGTACTCTGAATCAGCGTGAAACTCAACATGTTGATGTGTTCCTGTTGCCTCTTTGAATGTCTGAAATCTTCTTCCGGATCCATCTGTAAAATTTTAAAAATATGTCAAACCAATGGAAATTATTAAACCTTAATAACGAAACAAGATGATGAAACGAAATCAAAATCGAACCCTCCTGGCGATTTAAACAATAAAACCAAACCCATAACTCGATTTACAAACAATACCGAAACCCTAAACGATTTATAACTCGATTAGAAATCTCAAAGAAAATAACCCTAAAACAAACAACCATCACGATCTAGAACCCTAATTGAAACCCAAAATCGATTTAGATCCCTCACCAAAACCCCAATTTTTTCCGCCGAATCGAATAATGGCTTCCGAGCCCCAAATCCACTCAATATATCTCTAAAACTACTCGATACTCACCTACGCCGTGGAAACTACAGATCGTCGTGATTAGGAGGAGAAAATCTCCGAGAGGCGTCGTCGCGACGAAATCGCCTCTCACGGTGAAACCCTAGATTTTCGAGAGAGGGAAATGAGAAGAATAGAGACGACACCCTTCTTTCTTCCGCGTCTCGCTAATCGTCTGACCAAACACACCACGACCGTGGTTAAAATCGCTTCATACGGGTTCATCCGTAAGGCCGGTCCGTCTCATTTTAACATTTTTTTTTTTTTTAATCAAGCGGCCCTAAGATTCCGAGCCCATGAACCTGCTAAAATCCCCTACTGCGCATGGTCTTATAAACCGATTGATGGACGGACATAACCGGACAGATATAATCGGACCAACCGGACCGACCAGATGAACTAGAGGCATATTCCAGATGGAGATAGAGTTGGACATATTCCATAGTTATCTAGATGTTATATTTCTATTTATGTGTTTATCCTTTACCATTTATGTATTGTAGTAGTTTTCCAATTCCTTGTTGGTTTAGGAATTGTACTATTTCCTTTTCTTATGACGGTCTAATGTATGTATATATAAAGACCTTGTCTCATGAATAAAGATATACTTTCCACCTCTTTTACAACACGTTATCAGCACGATAGCCTCTAATACCCTAATCTAAAAACCCTAATATCTAAAAGATCTCTCTCTTTCTTTTCTCTCACCGGCGGCCACATAAACCCTAATCTTACTCGAACTTCAAATTGAAGCTCTCGACAAGACGAATCCATCGCCGCAAACCTTGTGTCAATCCGATCTCAGACGCGCCCTCACGCTCCGTTTCAACAAGCGCCGCCAGAAGCCCTCTCTTTGGTGGTCCGGTTCAGATCTTCAAAACTCTAAAGGTAAACAATCTGAAACCCTATAGATCACCCATATAATCGAACTTGGCTTCTTGATAAAGGTTTAAGACAAAATTAAAATCTTGCAAACCCCTCTAAAACCCTAGATCTATAAGTCCAATCCCTTCCTATGAGTAAATGGCAGCTTATTACCTCAAGTTCGATTAGAGACTGCTAGTCAATTAAAATCACAGCCTCAATGGCTTGTTGAATCTTGAAAACCCTATTGATCTGAATGATCAAATCGAATCCTTAAGCCTTGGAATCGATCAATCCCCCAAACCCTAATTTTGGCCTATTTCAACGCTTGTTTGTTTTTGATTGAAATCGATTTGATTGATTGTTTAATGGCTTGATTGATCTGTTTTATTATCCTTGCTAATTGATTGAGAAATTGATTGAATTTTTCCTGATTGCTAAATTGCAAAGTTTCCTTTTCTGGAGAATAGAAAGTTTCCTTTTATGGAAAGTTTCCTTTTATGAAAAGTTTCCTTTTATGGAAAGTTTCCTTTATGGAAAGTTTCCTTTTATAAAAGTTTCCGTTTATGAAAAGTTTCCTTTTGTAGAAAATTTCCTTTTCCGAAATTTCCTTTTATGATTGCTTTCTTGATTCATTGATCATCCAATCAGAACCGTGTGGTTTACTTGCATACATGATGATGTTTAGGTTGCTAACATGATTTATCACTTAAGTTGTTAGTCTGTTTGATTCGTTAGGTTGATAGACAAAACCGAATCTGATTGTTCACAGCCGTGTGGCTTGCATCATCTTGTAATGGTCATGTGACCTAATGGTCGTAAGACCCAATGCATTATAGCCTTGATCATATTGCTTGATAGATATAATAGCATATTGTGATTTGCATAACTGAAATCAAATTGATCTGAGGTTTAGAAGTTTATATTCGAAACCCTTATTGTTCAGCATGTTCGAAATTGTTTGATCATCATAAGGCTATGTGTTCCCGACCTTAGTTGTCGAGTTGAACATGATCAGATTGGTTGCATCTTTTGATTGCATTATTTGGCCTTGAAAGAAAGGTTCATTGCTTGATTGATCATATTGTATAAAAGCTAAGGTGATAGATTATTTGTTTGATTCATGATGTGAATTATTAAAGGCCTTGAAACCTTAGCTACATATAGCATTGATCAATCTTTGTCTAAGTTTGCATTACTCATTAGTGTGGCTGTGTGGTCCATTAGCACATCATATGGTCGTGTGACCTTCACTGCATACTGCTGGCCGTATGGCCTTATCATGCATCATAAACTTGTGGCGTGTGGCCTTGCTTGCTAGTATGGCCGTGTGGCCTAGAAACCGTATGCATTGATGTTTTGAATTGATTGCATGAATTCCAAATATTGAATTGATTGATTGATGTGATTCAGATGTCGAGATTGAACCTTCGGATTATACTGTCCTAAATCTCTCTGGAGATAATTGATTAGAATGGGCAAATAACACTTCAGTTGTCCTGAAGTCAAGAGGACTCGGACAGTGCATCACTCAAGGTGATTATGCAACTGAAAATGAAAATTATAGGGCCATAACAATTATGCCATCATCTCACTGAGGAACTGAGAAATCAGTATATACATATTAAGAATCCTCATGACCTTTGGACAGAATTAAAGTCTAGATACACAGTGGTGTTATTACCAAATGTCATGCATGAATGGATGAGTCTCAGATTCCAAGACTTTGAGTCTGTGGACGATTATCACTTGGTTTTGTCCAAAGTTGCTTACAAACTGAGACTATGTGGTGAAGTGGTAATAGAGGAGGATTTACTGGAAAAGACCTTCCTCACAGCCGATCCAAGTGATCTAGTGTTACAATATACCTTAAGAGAAAAGGCTTCACCCCTATAATGATATGTTTTCATGCCTATTGATAATTGAGCAAAAGAAATTGCTCGAGAAAAGCAGTGAGATGCATGAGAATCCGAAGCAGCCGTGTCGAGTTAAGGGATGGTGTGGCGGCATGTCTATTGATTAAATAAGACTTTGACATTCTGATTTATTTTTATGCTTTACTTTATATTATCATCATGCACGTTTTATCCATAATATGAGTTGTTTTAAGTTTATTTTATTGCTCTTATTCTTGCTTGATTGTTTATGTGGTTGAATTCATATCTATTTGAGCTATATGACTCGATCAACCAACATATCTTTGAATTATAAGGCCTCAAAGTCTTATGGAAATAAGAAATCAATAGAAGGATAGTCTGTCTATTATAAGACCACGGCCAAGGCATGGCCTTAAAGGGCATGAATTTAATCACCTAATTAAAGGTCCATTGATTCATAAAGACTTAAGTATGAATGATTTCCACAATGGACAAATGGTTAAAGGAAACAAAGTTCCTTCATTTTCTTTTCAGAAAATCGCCTAAGGCCTTATAAGAAAGTGGTTAAGACTATACCTAAAAGATCTACTGATAGAGACTATGCTAAAGATCATTATGATAGAGGCATAAAGCCATGACAAACCAGAAAGGTTGGCCCACGAAATTTATACACTTTATGGCATGACTGGATTAGCCATCCAAGTCCAAACTTGATGCAAAGAGAGATATTACAAAGGCACAAGGAGTTATCCCATAAAATCTCACGTTGTGTAACATGTACACAAGGGAAACTCAAATTAGGCTTTGTTGTCCCAAGTACCACATGATTATAGTATGTCCATGAGGGGGAGTGAGGACAAACTGATCCATGAACATACTACAAATCCGGGTGACATGGTCTATGACCATAGTAGACTTGGCGAATTCTTTACACCATAAAGGCCACTACCTAAAGCTTGGGGACACAAGAATTTACATGTAAAAGGTAAATATGCATCAGGCCATATAAGTGAGCATAGATATTCCCATCTCAGATTGAATCGGGTCATGACCAGACATATACAATCTTAAGAGATTCAATAAAACCACCACATACATATGTGCTTCTAAGATAGAACCTGAGATAAGGATTGGGAATATATGTTGGATAGAAGTATGACTTTCTCCCACGAGTTTAAAAGAAACCTTGAGCCAAAAATGGGTGATATATTTAGTGGCCAAGGGACACTGATTAGATAAGGATATTGAATCTGACTATCCAACATTAGAAGGAGAAAGCTATAAGCTGGATAAAGAGTAAAAGAATGATAAGAGAAATAGAATGGTATTAACCATCATTGTCTTGGCAAGATTTTCGGACTAAAGAATATGATTTAAGACGTCCAAAGAATGTGATCAAAAATACAAAAGCTAGCAGAACTAGATGCCAGACACATTGACCCGAAAAGAAAAGAAAGAATGACTAAAGTCATACCAGCTTAGCACCAAAACGAAATTGATGTCCTAGAGCGACACAATCAAGTTGCTACAGAGTCTATACAAGATAGACCAATATGTTCCATAGGATAAGGAACCTCGGAAAGAAAAGAAGGTGCATAGAATACAGATCCGAGGTTATAAGGGAAACCATTCCAGGCATAGAAAATGGTCGACCAATACAAGATACCATACAGGAATTTGGGACGCCAAACTCCATGGTACTTAAGGTGATTTGGGACGCCAAACACCAAGGTATTAAAGGTCATAAGATTGCAATCAATTATGTTATGTCTGGAATACAATGGAACGCAGAAAGAGTATCGATACCAATGATGTATTTACATATAAGATAGCACATGCAAGGTAGCACTTGAATATAAGACATAATGCGAGGATCATGAACCCACGTGAGAGTACTCATATAGATAAAGTTTAAAGGAACGTGGGGTTAAAGTAATAAGATGGGTATTGGCCATATATGATAGGAACGCCATCAAATGATAAAACCAGTGAATGGGTCTTGTGAGGAAAAGAAAATCGTGAGAAAAAAGGACATGGCCACGTGGTCTAAGACGTGCATGTTCCTACTTACAGCAGTTGAACATAGCTGATTACACAAGGATACTCACAGAGACCAAAACAGATTATAAGGAGATATTCTCCAAAGTGGTGGATGCTACTACACAGATTCGAAATTGACAAAGGTCTGGTCATAAGTAAGAAATAATAATGTAGTAAGCAAGCATATGGATCACTGGATAAAGATAATAATGGTACCAGAAAATGAGAAAAGAAATTCTCAAAGAACAGCATTGTTCCTAAGCTGTTCATGGACTGAAACATTAAGCAACTGCATATAGTATGATAGATGTGGGAACCGAAATTCACACCGTCAAATTAAGTTGATTTGGAGGAAAGCCAAGTGAACCAAGCCTTCCCTGAAGGTCCGGATATCTGCTGGGCGCTACGACACAATCAGTATGACAAAGAAAATATGAAAAGAAATAAAAATCGTAAGAACAAAGAATGGAGCAAAAGATCTTATTTCGAATCCGCGTTTAAGCGTGAACAACAGGTAAGAGCCTCGGCTACAGGAGCTGTCGGCAAGTTCGCTAGTCTAGCAACCTAAGTTCTAACCTAGTTGAGTCGCAGCTCGCTAGTAAACGGAAAATAATGCCTAAGTTGCTCTAAATGCTCTGGGATTTTTTGTGATCTCTTTGCTTCTTGCTCAAAGCTCTCCTTATATACTCCTCCTATGACGGTCTATCTTCTCGGGCTGAGTCGGGCTTTTTTCCATTTTCGTCCATCTTTGTGTTTATCGGGAAACTTGACATTTATCTTCGGAAATCTTGACATTTATCTTCTGGAAACTTGATATTTATCTTCTGGAAACTTGACATTTATCTCTTATGTGAGGATAAAGATAAACCGTCATAGTTATCCTTCCTTTCGGAAAATCGTCGTGGGCGTTTGGCCACGTTGGGCCGTTAGGCGTTTTACGGTTTCTGAGACAGTCTTTGAAGGTCTCGGTGTTTCGAAGGAACCTCAATTCCTTGTTTAGTCGAGGAAGCGTTCAAGTAACCGTGATCATACCAAACTTGCGTAGATTGATCGAACAAGCTAAGATGGGATCGAACCGGACACGATAGGAACAGACGGGGCGAGGGCCGTGGACCGACGCCAGGCCGACCAGCGCAGCAGGTGCCGCCAGCGCCAGGCGGTGTCGCCGGCGCCAGGCGGCCAGCGTGGCAGGCCCGCCGGCCAGGCCGGTACCGCCCGGCCAGGGCGCTGCGGCCGGTGCCGCCGGCGCCAGGCGGGTGCCGCCGGCCAGGCCCGCGCCAGCCGTGGCGGGCGCCGGCGCCAGGCCAGCCCCAGGCGCCCAAGCCAGCCAGCGTCAGCGTGCCGCCCGGCGCCAGGCGAGGTGCCCGGCGCCAGGCCAGCCAGCGTCCAGCGTGCCGGCCTGGGCGGTGCCGCCAGCGCCAGCCAGCCAGCGTCAGCGTGCGCGGCGTAGGCGGTGCCGCCAGCGCCGGCCAGCCAGCGTCCAGCGTGCCGCCGGGCCAGCCAGCGCCAGCGTACGCCCGGCGAGCCGGTTGCCGCCGGCCAGCGTGCGCCCGGCCAGGCGAGTGCCGCGGGCCAGGCCGCCGGCGCCAGCGGTGCGCCGGCGCCAGGCCAGCCAGCGTCCGCGTGCCGCCGGCGCCAGGCGAGTGCCGCCGGCGCCAGCCAGCGTCCAGCGTGCCGCCGGTGCCAGGCGTCTTGCCGCCGTGGGTTTGTTCGATTCCTCCCTCGTCGGTTGTTTGCGGAAATCTTTGAGTTTTGGGAGGGTCTCTAGTTGTAGATCTCGAGATAATTGTTTCCAACGAGATTCCGCGAGTATCGGGATTTTGAGATGGACTTAGATCGCAGATTTTCCGTCGTCGAGGATGAGAGCAATGTGGCTCGAGTTTTAGATATTTTAAAGATGAATCTTTTAAACAATCGGAAGGTTTTACGGAAGACTCATTGTAGATCTCGGACAATCCGACATGGGTTTCAAGGGACCAAGATGCTGTCGTTGCCGAGATTATGAGACGATCGCATGGACGGGCGCCAGGACCCTCGCCGTTGGCGCCAGATGAGTGGACGAGCCTTCCGTGAGTTTTATCGGCGGCGACCCGTTTCTTGGATTTGATCGTCGCGGCTTTTCTTTCGAGGATTTTGGGTGACGATTTCGCATTGACCGATTTTGACCCCAACAGTTAGCCCCCCAGCTAGCTAGGAACCGTAGAGCCTGTCGGATCCTAGCTTGCGGTATAGCCATGTGGGAAGGTGTTGAGACGTAATCGTTTGCGAAAATCGGGTAAATAGTGATTTTACCTCCTTTATATGGAGTAAGAAATCTCATTCTTACTTCATCACAAGGTTTTACTCTCTCTCTCAAGAATCCTTTCTCTCTTTTAGAACAATGTCTTCAAGATCTTCAAAGAAACTCTTCTTCCCATTCTTCCTCGGATGACTCTCCTGCCCATGTAGCGGTAAAGCGGAGGAGTCGGTCGAGGAGGAAAAGAATGCGTATTATCGAGCCCTTGTAGGTTCGCTCAACACTGCCAGAGATCCCTGTTCGAGAGGCCTCGAGGCAGCCCGGTGCTCCTTTGCGCCGAGCTTGGTTTCGTAATATCTCAAGGTTCTTGAGATTTTACCAGGTTCTGAAGGAGTCAAATTCGGATTCCGTTGGTACGAGAGTGCAAGGAATCCTCCGCAGGTTTCTTTACATGTTCTGAAGCTTTCTTTACGCACTGCCGTGTGGTTCCCAATTCCTGGTGCCATTGTTCGTGCGCTTCACGCTTGAACTTTCGATCAACCAACTCAGCGTTCCTGCCTTGGAGTTGGCTTGGCGTATTGATCGCTAGCTCTGAACTCGGATTGATCTTGGTCGATGATTTGAAGGTCTTTGGGGCACTCGGCCGACGGGAGTGACGGTTACTATTCCATGCTGCCTAAGAAGGATATGGCCGTGATTCAGGGGACTACTTCGAATCCCAAATCGTGGCAGGAGCGTTTCTTCTTTGTTCAAATAGATGGCGAGTCTGTCGAGGAGAGCTGCCTCCATCTATTTCCGCGGGCATGGAACTTTAACCGAGGTAATATGACGAAAACTCTGTTGTCTATCTCACTTTTCGAGTGCGAAGTTTTGAAAAATTTTCGTTTTGTAGGAACAACCCTACCGCGCATTTGCCTGGTGCGTTTTCGTCAGAGAGATCTTCTTCGTCAAAGGCCGTTTTTCTGGAAATCCTTCACCCTCGAACGGATCCGAGATGCGGTTAACCTTTATCGGTCCCGGGGTCCTGTTCCGTCGTACGACGCCGAACCTGTTACCGTGGTTCCCTAGGGAGCAGAGAGGTCTCGTAAGGGGAAGGAAATCGATGATGGGGAAGGCTCGAAAACCCTTCACCGTTGGGAGAAAACCTAGTTTTGTTCCAACGGAAAAAGACGGAGCCAGCGGTTTTCCACCTATCAACTTCTTTGATGGCCTTCCTCCGGAGTTTACTACTGATGAGTCGCTGGAGGATGAGGAGAAACAACGGGTTTTTGCCGAGGGCTCCCAACGTGTCAACGAGGTTTGGCCCTTCTTCTAACCTTGCGTTTGAATCTGTATATAAGCATGCTTGCTGATCTTGAGTTTTATGCAGGGACTAAGAGTGTTTAGCGAGCTTGACTCGAGTTCCGCAAATCCAGTTGCTAACTTCAAGACCACAGAAGTGGAGCGAGAGCTTTTCGGTTCCGACAAGAGGTGAAGGCACAGACGAAGCAAGCTGAGCTTCACGCCGGGCTCTCACGGGCGGAAAGGAGAGGAAGAAGGATGGTCGCAGCGAGGTGGCAAGAGGCGGAATCGTTTGCTGCTGAGTTTCAATGCTTTAAAGAAGCTCAGGAGTTTGTTGGTGATTTCGAGTGCGAGGTTGGTCAAAAACCTTTACAAGTCTCAGAACCCAGATTTCTCTTCGATTCGAGATTGCTGAAATGAAGGATTTCATGGCCGAGTGTGCTCATGCTGAGTCCTTGGTTCCTCCGGTAGAAGAAAGAGTCCGGAGACTATGGGAACCTATCGAGGTTTCGAGGATCTGTGGAGGTCGGAGCCGATGAGAACGCGAGAATGGTGGGAATGCTCGTGAATGAGGAAGTGGACCAGCCTGCTAGTTCATTTGGGATTTCTGCATCCGGTTTCTCAACGTTGACTTCCTTTTGTGAATTGAATTTTTGGCGTGTGGCGTTTTAGTAATTTTATCCTGCGACCGTTGGAGGTTGCATTCTTATGTTTTGGGACTGGCCGTTGGTGGCTTTGAATCCTGCCGTCTTTTGCGGCTTTTATGAATATGAAAATTTGCGAGATTTAGTCTTTTGTTTTGATTTATACTTTCGTCAAGTGTAGGGGAAGGATCAGGTAGTCACCATTATCCTAACTCTTTTTTCGCTGGTCCGTATGCTACTTTTAGCGGCGTTTTAGGTGTAGCGATAAGAGACATGTTTTGGGATCTCATATACGATACTATGTCTGTGAGATGTCAAGATCCAGCAAGACTGGGTTTAGGGCAAGACCTAGGTTTACTCTCAGCTTTGAGGCTGTGCGATGACTGATCGGCTTTCGTTTTGCCTGTTAGTGATTTCTTCCTGATTCTTTTCGTTTAAAGTCCGCGACTAGTCGCCGCTTATATGACTTGTGTTAAAAGAATCGAGCTATCTTCGGAGTTTATCGAGATGCTAAACCAAAATTTTGGGTTTCTTGTATAGCGCTATGATATCCTTTGTCGGATGTAAGAGGACCTTGTAGGTCTGACTACGATTTTGTATTGAGTGAAGCGTTTCTTATGGCGTCCGTCGGGCCAATCGGCGGCGGAGTTATTTTAAGTCGCTGGTGGACTGTCTTTTCGCGGATAATCTGAGTTTTGTTATCTTTTTAAGAAGTTGCGGCGTCTCGCGTTTCTTTGAAGATATGATTTTCGTTTTCGAGCGTTGATCGTTTAAGTGAGCATGAAAGATAGAAAGAATTTTATTAAAAATTTCGAGAAGTTAAAGTACATATGCGATTTTGGCGTTTTGTGGGAGTATAGAATTATCGCGCAGTCCCCTTTTGGTGAGGGGATAGCTGAACTTCGTCGGGTTTCGACGAGCTGCCTACGATACCTCTTCGAGGATCAAGCCATCTCGTAGTTCTGATAGTTGCCGTGGACGTTTTACTCCCGTGCGTTGCCGTTCGATCGTGCTGGTCGGATCAGTGGTTTGTCGCGGGTCGAGCTGTCCGTCTACGGCGGTGGATTCAGAGGCTTTGTCGCCGCCTTGAATCGTTGCCTGTTGGATGATTCTGGATCATCTTTCTTCGAGTCTTCGGAATGTTGTGTGATTCCTTTGCTCGTTTGGGTTGGCCGCAGGGCGTTCGATCTTTCGCAGTTTGAACTCGGCTAGAGTAACGAGTCTCGACTGTTTCTGGCTACCCCAGATGGCTGCGGTTCGGTCGGAGTCGGGAACTTGATACCGAGGTGATATGTGGACGGTACTGCCTTCATGGAGTTGATCCAAGGGGTTCCCATGATGGCGTTGTAGATGGCGGGTTGTCGACTACTGCAAACTCGGCGATCTTTGTAACTTCCTTTGCCATGACTGGGGAGTTTAATTTTCCGAGGTCATGGTAGTGGCCGAAACCCGTCAAAGGTTTTGGCTCAGGGGCGACTTCCCAAGTGGGATCTTCATCCTGTAGAGGGTGTCGCGGAAGATGGCGTTGACCGTGCTTCCAGTATCGTGAGAATGCGGCCGACTTCGAGATCCTGGATGACCAGGTCGATTACCAAAGGGTCGCAGTGAGGTTTGTCGATTCCGGCGGTCTCGTGTTCCTCAGCGATTGTGTGGTTAGGAACATCGCTGTCCGGGAACCAGTTGGAACTGGTCTCGGCTTTTCGCCCGTAGGCTTTTATCGATGAGACAGAGTCCTGGTAGAACTGTGATCCTCCGATGATCATGTTTACCCTCTGGCGACTGCTGTTGTTCCTTAGTCGTCTGTCTTCTTCCGCTTTTCCCGATTGGTTTTCGGTCAGCGCGGTCTTCGGAGACAGTTTTGTTAGTCTTTGGGCGGTCGAGTCCAGGAGCAAGTCCTTTATACTCTTGACCTTTGATAGTTCGCGGTGAGGAGTTTTGCGGCGAGCCGGGCGCCGAGAACCTTGCAGTTCGCAGTGGAGTGACCTCTGGTCTCGTGGAACTCGCAATAGGAGTTATCCTTGTACTGGTTCCTGGTCCAGGTGTTTCCGGAGGTTTTGCCCTGCTCGAAGTTGATGGCGTAGTTATGCTCGCTTGGACGCCTTCCCTTGATGGACGTATTTGTCGCTACGAGGGTTTCTTCTTGGGCCGCGTTTTCTGCGGTCCGTGCTTCTGCGATAGAAGCTTCATCTCTTCTTCCATGATGATGAAGTCTGTTGCCTTGTGGAGAGTATCCTGGATTGTCCGCGGCTTTTCCAGTAGTATCCACTTTCGGAACTTCGACTTGTACCGGAGAGTTTTCTCGGGCGCCGATTGCGACATTGTCGCTGATGCCCGCTACTCTGGCCATCACCAGTTTGAACCTTCGCATGAAGTCGCGGAGTGACTTCGTCTTCCTTCTGAGCTAGACTCCATAGATCCACGCCGGACGTTTCTCTATCCATGAACATGGAGTACTGTTTGAGAAACGCCGAGGCCAGTTGGCGGAAGCTTCCGATGGAGTTCCTTTTGAGCCGGGAGAACCACTCGAGCGCAGCACCTTTGAGGTGCTCGGCGAAGAAGACAATGACCTGCGCCCCGCTCGCTCCGGGAGTTTGCACCTACCCATTGCGATCTGGAAGGACTGCAGGTGCGACTTAGGATCCGTCGTGCCGTCATAGACCGGGATTTTGATCTTCCTGGGTCTGAGATCGTGTTTCCGTGATCCGAGTGGTGAACGGTGTTTTCCGTGCTTCCTCGAGAAGTCGATCGATCTCGGGGGCGGAACTGGTCGCCTGATGGATCTGCGATTTTACCGCTTTTACTTCAGCCACGGTCTTTTGAGAGATTCACGGAGATCATGGATCTCGCTATTGCCCGGCGTTCCTCGAACCTGTCGACGCTGGTCGCGATAGATCCGAAGTTTGATCTTCCGCGAAGTTCTTCCTGCTCCATCCAGTAGAGTTCTTCTTCCTCTTCTGTCATGGGTCTATCGAAGGATACCGTCTGCCGAGCGGACTGGCTTCGGGTTCTCCTGGGGTGGATGTCAGCGTCTTCATCGGAAGGATCCGATCGGTCGCTGACATCTAGATCGATGCTTCGGCGTCGCTTTCCTTGTTTCCGCGGCGGAGTGGAAGGTTCTGCGAGGTCGTTTGCTGTCCTCTCGAGCCGTTTCCTGCGGTGGGCTCTTTCGGGGCATCTTTTTCTCGTGCTTCGGGAGATCCGAAGTCGAGTCTCCTGCCGCGGCGTGCCTTGGTGGATCCGCGCGGCAACTTGCTCCTCGCAGTTAAGGTATCGACCTGTTTTGCGAGCGAGGTTATCAGCTTGTCCTGTTGTTCCGCCCGCGCCTGGGCGGAGGTAAACAGTTCCTTCATCTGCCTGGCGCCTCAGTGTTTGCATCAGCAGTGACTGTGGACGTCTCCAGCTGGAGTCTTCTCAGCGTTGGCATCGACGGGTGTTCCGTCTAGCGCTGGCTGATCCTTGGTGGCGTCGGCTGACATGATCGAGCGTGTGCAGTTGCGAGATAGATAGATCCGTAACCCCCCTCCTTCTAGCGCCAAACTGTGGGAACCAAATTCGCACCGTCAAATTAAGTTGATTTGGAGGAAAGCCAAGTGAACCAAGCCTTCCCTGAAGGTCCGGATATCTGCTGGGCGCACCGACACAATCAGTTCGACAAAGAAAATATGAAAGCGAAATAAAAATCGTAAGAAAAAGAATAGAGCAAAAGATTTTATTTCGAATCCGCGTTTGGCGTGAACAACAGGTAAGAGCCTTGGCTCACGAGCTGTCGGCAAGTTCGCTAGTCTGATCGCTAAGTCTATCCTAGTTAGTCGCAGCTCGCTAGTGAAAACAGAAAAGAATGCTAAGTTGCTCTAAGTGCTCTGGACGTTTTGTGATCTGGTTTGCTTCTTGCTCAAGCTCTCCTTATATACTCCTCCTATGACGGTCTATCTTCTTGCGGGCTGAGTCGGGCTTTTCCATTTTCGTCCATCTTTGTGTTTATCGGAAACTTGACATTTATCTTGAAATCTTGACATTTATCTTCTGGAAACTTGATATTTATCTCTTATGGAAACTTGACATTTATCTCTTATGTGAGGATAAAGATAAACCGTCATAGTTATCCTTCCTTTTGGAAAATCGTCACGTGGGCGTTTGGCGTTTAGGCCGTTTTTTTGGTTTTGAAAGGACAGTCTTTGAAGGTCACCGTGTTTCGAAGGAACCTCAATTCCTTGTTTAGTCGAGGAAGGCGTTCTAGAATAACCGTGATCATACCAAACTTGGCGTGATTGATCCGAACAAGCTAAGATGGGATCGAGCCGGACACGATAGGAACAAGACGGACGAGGCCGTGGACCCGACGCCAGGCCGACCAGCGCGCGGGTGCCATGCGCAGGCCAGCCAGCGTGGTGCGCGCCAGGCAGGTGCCGCCCGGCGGCGGCCAGCGTGGCGGATTTACCGCCGCCATCAGGCGTGCCCCGGCGCCAGCCGGCCGCGTGGCAGGTGCCGCCCGCCTGAAGCCAGCCGCTACGCCGGCCGGGCCGCCTGCGTCCAGCGTGCCGCTGGCGCCAGGCGAGGTGCTGGCGCCAGGCCGCCTCGCGATGCGCCAGGCGAGGCGGGTGCCGGCCGGCCAGCCAGCGTGCCGCCGGCGCCAGGCGAGTGCGCCCGGCGCCAACCAGCGTCCAGCGTGCGCCGGGCCAGCCAGCCAGCGTCCAGCGCCGGGCGCCAGGCGAGTGCCGCGGCGCCAGCCAGCCCGCGTCCCGTCTGCGGCCAGGCAGTGCGCCCGGCCTGAGCCAGCCCGTGTCCGCGGCGCCCGGCGCCTGAAGTGCCGCCGCCCCAGGCGGGAATGCCGCCGGCCAGGCCAGCCCGCGTGCCCGGCGTAGGCGAGTGCGCCAGCGCCAGCCAGATCCAGCGTGCTGCTGGTGCCAGGCCGTCTTGCCGTCCGTGGGTTTGTTCGATCTTTCCCTCGTCGGTTGTTTGCGGAAATCTTCGAGTTTTGGGAGGGTCTCTAGTCGTAGATCTCGAGATAATTGTTTCCAACGAGATTCCGAGTATCGGGATTTTGAGATGGACTTAGATCTTCAGATTTTCCGTCGTCGAGGATGAGAGCAATATGGCTCGAGTTTTAGATATGTTAAAGATGAATTTTTAAACAATCGGGAAGGTTTTACGGAAGACTCATTGTAGATCTCGGACAATCCAGACATGGATTTCAAGGGACCAGGATGCTGTCATTGCCGGAGATCGTGAGACGATCGCATTGATGGGCCAGGACCCTCGCCGTTGGCGCCAGATGGGAGTGGACGAGCCTTCCGTGAGTTTTATCGGCGGCGACCGTTTCTTGGATTTGATCGTCGCGCTTTTCTTTCGAGGACTTTGGTGTGACGATTTCGTCATTGACCGATTTTGACCCAACAAGGGTATACTGATGATTACGAGGAGGAGAGCTATAGAGTGTCATAACCTTCCAGAAGATGAAGATCGACTTCTCCACCACAACGTCAAAATCAAGACATCGATCGATAGGGCCTTCTCCCCATCGATCGATACTACTACCTCGCATCATTCGACAACACAGTCAACAACAAGCGAGACGGAGACTACTCAATCGAGCTGGGCAGCGATTACCAGCCGAGAGCCATGGTCGAGACCGCAACGCCAACATACATCACCCAACCCGAAGTCTCATCGATCGACATGGCACCTGCACGACCGATAGGCCTGAACAACCATCGACCGATCCCATTCCCTTGCCATCGACCGATACATGCATCAAACCATCCCAGGTAACAAATTCAAATGTACTTGATTTTGGTAATCTAATCCGGATGAGTTTGGTATTTTCAGGGATTCACAAGGTTTTGCCCTCAATGGATGGGCTAACACTCCACATATCGAGAAGATATTGCAGACGCCCTACGCTTAGCCAACGGATCCCAAAACCTATTCCAGCAGCAACGCTCTGGACCAGACAACCATCATCAGCACCAGGAGGCAGACACAACAGCCGAGCAAAGGAAGCTGAGGATAATCATCTCAACACGAAGGATCCAGATTTCCAGCGAAATCGATCGATAGTGTATGACATCGATCGATAGTGTCCTGAATTGGAAGAGCCTTCGATATGGAGTTGAAAATTCTTTTGGGAGCAGAGATGAGTATGGGGTCTACAGAGACGAAAGGGTTTGCTAGAGGAATAGATGGTGACATCATCGAGTTTCTAAAGACGACATCAAGAAACTACTTCAAAGAACTTCAATGGATGAGCGCTTACATCTGTTTACGAGCACGCTAGTTCATTTACAAGAAGAGAATTGGTGCAAGAAACCTACACCAAAGACGAGATCAACGAGATGTTCACTGATCTACTTGGAGAACGCAAATGGGAAAAACTCTCCATGGAAAAGAGTTTAGAGGAGGCCCGAACAAGCTTCGCAGTGAGATGAACTGGATGTTCAGTGCAGACCAAGCATTACTCAAGAAGGTTAAACGTCTTGAGCTGGAACTTGAAGATCTTCGCAACACACAGAACCATGGCCAGAAAAGTTCAATATCGATCGACGGAGTAACATCCACATCGATCGATACGAAGCCTGCACCATCGACCACCTACTCAAAACATGAGGTCGATGAGTCTCTTGGATATATCTGGAAAGAACTGAAGAAAGCAGAAGCTCGTCTCAGCAGCAAACTCACCAAGACCTGTGAACCTATCTTTCACAACCTAGGGGATCTAAGCATCTGCAAAGAAGAGATGAAGAGATCTATCCGCCTTATCAATGAGGCACATGCAGATATGAACCCGCGGCACCTTGCAATCCTTTTGGAGTATTGACTCGTCTGAAAGCATCTGAGGGGAAAATTGCTGATATACACTTCTTAGTAGACAAAGAAGTGGAGGAACTCGCACTACGCATGGATACTATGCAGCAGGAGGCTGAGAAGTTCCAACGTCAACTCGATTATCAGGCTGCATCGATTGCATCGATCGACGAGCTCAACCTCGCATCGATCGACGAGCTCAACCTCACATCGATTGATAGGCGACTGACTGAAATCGACGGCCAGATGAAGCTCTTTGCCGAGAAGCTTCACGAGAATCTGCAGAAGCAAAAATTGACCGATGAACAACATGTTGCATCGATCGATATACAGACTTCAGAAATCTGAACCAGAGCTGACTTGGATAAGTTAGCTGATGAAGTTTACACGTAAATTACAAGCATGGATGATTCACAAGACAGACGTATAGAGTAGACGTATTTCCCGCTATTCAACGAGGTTGGCAGCATGGAATCTAGCATAGAAGGGATGCAAAAAGAAATCAAAGCGATTCAGAGGCAGCTTGCGATCAGACCTGCACCCTTAGCATCGATCAACAGAAGAACAAGCGCATCGACCGACGGACCTCAACAGCCATCGACCGACTATTCAACTAAGCAATCGATCGACACCAGCTCCATCCACGACAAAATAATTCAACGCCTTGATTCAATGCAAGCGGAGCTCAGTGATATTTCAGAACATGCCTACGAGAAATTAGGATGGCACGAGCTCAGCATTGAAGGTCATGAAGAAAGGATTCAAAGGATCAATGATGAGTTGATTGAGATAAAGAAGAAACGAACCAGAGAATATGAAGCCATAAGAAACCTATTTGACGCATGGTTCGGTGAGAAGAAAGATACAGAGGATACTTGTTTCCTAACAAGTACCTGGACTTCATCTCAGTAGCTCATTCCATCTAAAGTCAAGCTAGATGACTATAATCAAAGCGCTGAGTGGGAGGCAACCCACTGTTAGGTAGTTTTTCATTTCATTTCTATCTTTAGGATTTTATTTTTCGTATTTGTTTTTCTTTGCAGTTACGATTAGACGATTACCACTGAAATCGACATGAACCAAACAATAGCGATCGACGAAGGCGACTCAACATCGATCGATACGCATCACGGTCAGGTATATCGTTCTAACTTTTTCGATATCAGTACTTTATTTTTGCCTATGCCTTAACGGACTGGTTATACACCGAGGACAGTGTATGATTTAAGTCTGGGGATGATTACTGATGATGTTTACCTTTTGACTTCATCTAAAAATGTTTTCAAAATGGTTTTTATTGAGTCTAGAAAGGGATAATGATAATTTAAATTTTCACTTTTTATCTAACCAATCTTTTAGGCACCATTCTTAGATTTGTTGATGCATAATGTACTATAGATGCTAAAGTTGATCACCTATCAGCTATGACAACGCTTTCATTGATTGTCGGAGGAACCAAAGCTGATTTTAACCTAAGCTGACATTCTTTGCTTGTCTTGGGGCTTGGTATACATGGGATCAGATGCTTCAAACAAGTCTGGAAGGTAAAGTCTTGTGTAGATAGTTTTATCACCCTCTCTCTCTCATTTTCAAATTAGATTTAATTTTATTCAGTTAAAAAAATCTGAAAATTAGCTTAAATATATGTTCTAGAACTAGTTAGTTATTACTTAGGAAGGAATTGAACAGGGCTTGGCGGTTACCCCTAAGACTTGATTCATAATAGTTATAGGTAAAGGATTCAACAGGACTTGGTGGTTACCCTTCAAGACTTGCTTCAATGAATCCTAGGATATAGGTAAAAAAAGTGAACAGGACTTGGTGGCTGCAACCATTAAGGCTTGATTCATGGAAGCCTGTCAATCTTGGTCAATGTCTTGCAAATAAAAGCAGACTTGACTAGGAGAGAAATAATAGAAAGAGAGGATAAGAACTAATTTTTACCTGCAGGCCCAGATACTTGTTTGAGCAACCTTGCATCCTATGATCGATACTCCCAAGGTAAAGCCTGCACATTTATTTTTATGTACAGAAATGAAATCAGTAGAGGGTTAGTCAGACATGATTGCTAAGTTGTTGGCTAGATGATCAAGGTTGTTGTTGGGGTCAAAACGGTTATCTCGAAATCTACGGCTAAAGATCCTTACAAACTCAAAGATTTCCCGCGAGCGACTAACGGGGGAAAGATCGGCAACGGAAAACCCACGGGCGGCAGAGAACCCTGGCGCCGGCACGCGGCACGCGCGAAGCCGCCTGGCGCCGGCGGCACCCGGCCTGGCACGGCGGGGCGCGTCATGCAGTCCGGCCTGGCGGCACCCCGCTGGCGCCGGCACCCGCTGGCGCCCGGCAGCACGTCCGCGCGGGCCGGCCTGGCGGCACACGTCACGCTGGCCGGCCTGGCGCCGCGGCACCGGCCTGGCGCCGGCGGCGCATCACGCGGCCTGGCGCCGCGGCAAGCCCTGGCGCGGTCGACGGCCCTCATCCTGGTCTCGGTCCCATCATGCTTGGGTGATCCCATCTTGGCCTGTTTGGATCAATCCTTGTGAGTTTGGTACGATCACGCTACGGAATGAACATCTTCGATTCGGTTGGAATCGTCCTCGATGTTTTACGACAAAAACTAGAAGGATTGGATTTCGTGGAAGATATCGTATAAAACAAAGATCGATTAACTTGAACATCGATCCTTTAGGCTATACGGTTTATTGTACGAGAAAGATAGCCTTTTCGAGAAATCGTATAAAACGTTCAATGACTTAAGACAAGTCCACGGACTTACTTACGATTTTAAGAATTCAGTCCTAATCATGCTGTGACGGTTTATCTGATTTCCAACATCGGATAAACATCAAGTCACCGAAAATAGGGAAAACTCGAGGATAATTACGAAGATCGACGAAAATGGAATACTTCCTGAAGAGATAAACTTGGGCCCAAAGGCGAGGTCCATCATCCTAAGGCAAACCGACCTGGGAGTGAGTATATAAGGAGAGCAAGAGCAGAGGAGAAGGGGATCCGAAAATTAGACTTAGAGCATTCTGCTAGCTTAGAAGAATTAGGGCTTAGGTGGTTAGACTAGCGGAGCAAAGCTTAGGACGTTTGGCTGCCTTCGACTCTATCTTTTTCTTTAATCGCAAATCTCTGTCTTTCGGAGAATCTTTGTACTCATATCTTTCATCTAATAAAACGCCTTCGGGCAAATATTTCAACTCTTATTTTTATCAATTGAACTTTCTCGATTTCGTGTGGCAACGCAGAGAATCCAGACCTTCAAGGAAAGTCGGGTTTACTTGTCTTTCCTCCGGAATCTTATTTATCGGAAATTGACGGTGTGAATTTCGGTTCCCACAGTTTGGCGCTAGAAGGAGGGGGGGACGGATTCTCTAACTCGAAAACCACCAATCGATCAAAGTTCAGTATGGCTTCTTCGTCAGCCCGCAACATCGTATCTTTCGAGGATCGAGCAACGGCCAGTATGGCCAAACCTCACAACAACCTCCTCGTAATAGAACTCACGATCCAGGATATTGACGTAGCAAGGGTATTAGTCGACACCGGATGCTCGGCTAATATTATCTATAAAAGCACCCTCGAGAGGATGGGCGTTGATCTAAGCATCCTTACAGATGACCCCAGCCCAGTATTCGGACTCTCGGGAGAAGTTATGACCCTCGGTTCAACTAACCTCCTAGTCAGGGCCGGGAGCGTCGTCAAAAACACGGAATTCCTGGTGATCGATGGTCCAACATCCTACAACGCGATAGTTGGAACTCCCTGGCTAAACTCCATGAGAGCGATCCCATCAACATTCCACCTATGCCTCAAGTTCCCGACGCCTTTCGGGGTCGAAACAATACATGGTAGTCGCGGAGCAGCGCAAATCTACCTCGCTACCGAACTAAACGGAAAAATTCCGAAATCGAGACCTCTCGGAAAAAGCAAACGATTCACGACTCGCCAGAAACCTTCTGGCAGTCCCAAAGAGCTGAGGCCATGGAAGGGAAGCGTGAACCAACCTGTGAACCGGTAGTCTCAATTTGCCTCGACGATTCCTTCCCGGAACGGTGCGTCGAAATCGGAGCTAACCTCCGCGAACCAATAAAAACAGAGCTCATCGCATGCCTCAAAAAGAACCTCAGTACGTTCGCTTGGGCTGCGGAGGATATGCCCGGAATCGACATTAGCGTAACATGTCATGAACTTAACATCGACCCGACTCACAAACCCGTAAAACAAAAGAGACGAAAGCTGGGACCTGAGCGTGCCACCGCAGTCAACGAGGAAGTCGAAAGACTCCTCAAAGTAGGGTCGATAACAGAAGTTAGGTATCCAGACTGGCTTGCCAACCCTGTCGTGGTAAAAGAGAAGAACGGAAGTGGCGAGTCTGTGTCGACTTCACAGATCTGAATAAAGCCTGTCCGAAGGACTGCTTCCCGCTCCCGCACATCGACCGACTGGTCGAAGCAACTGGAAACAAGCTTCTGTCATTCATGGACGCTTTTTCCGGATACAATCAGATCATGATGAATCCCGACGACCGCGAAAAAACTGCATTCATCACAGACCGTGGAACGTATTGCTACAAGGTAATGCCTTTCGGTCTTAAAAACGCGGGTGCAACGTATCAGCGACTTCGTCAACAGAATGTTTGCTGAGCAACTCGGAAAAACTATGGAGGTATACATCGATGATATGCTCGTAAAATCTCTTAACGAACACGATCATGTAGCCCACCTAGAGGAATGTTTTGCACGACTCAACCAGCATAACATGAAACTCAACCCGGCGAAATGTAGATTCGCGGTGGCATCGGGAGAATTCCTCGGATACCTCGTAACGTATCGCGGAATCGAGGCCAACCCTAAACAAATCGACGCACTGATAGAGATGGCCTCCCCGAGAACCAAGCGAGAAGTCCAAAGGCTAACCGGAAGAGTCGCGGCTTTGAACCGTTTCATCTCGCGCTCCACGGATAAGTGCCTACCGTTTTACGAAACATTAAAGGGAAACAAGAAGTTCGAATGGTCCGAGCAATGTGAAAAAGCTTTCCAACAGTTGAAACATTACCTGGCCACTCCACCAGTCCTGCAAAACCGGTGGAAGGTGAACCTCTTTTCCTCTATATCGCAGTTTCCGCAACAGCAGTCAGTGGCGTCCTGATACGAGAAGAACGCGGCGAACAAAAGCCAATCTTTTACGTAAGCAAGACGTTACTGGATGCGGAAACTCGATACCCGCTAATGGAAAAATTAGCATTCGCCGTCATAACCTCGGCAAGAAAACTAAGACCATATTTCCAGTCTCATACTATAGTGGTTCTCACCACGTTCCCACTGCGGATAATCCTGCATAGTCCGAGCCAATCTGGTAGGCTCGCAAAATGGGCAATCGAACTGAGTGAATACGACGTCGAATATCGCCCAAGGACATGTGCAAAGTCCCAAGTACTTGCGGATTTCTTGGTAGAGTTACCCACTAGAGACATGACTAACGAGGAACCAAACTCAACTTGGGTCCTCCACGTCGACGGATCTTCGTCCAAACAAGGATCCGGAATCGGAATACGACTCACCTCTCCTAACGGGGAAATCCTAGAACAGTCTTTCCGATTGGCTTTTCATGCTTCAAACAATGAGGCAGAATACGAAGCACTCGTCGCAGGCTTGCGGCTGGCCCATGGATTAAAAATCCGTAATATTCACGCTTACTGCGATTCTCAGTTAGTCGCCAATCAATACAGCGGAGAATATGAGGCAAGAGACGAAAGGATGGACGCATATCTAAAACTCGTCCAAGAACTGGCTCGAAGTTTCGACCAGTTCGCCCTGACCAGAATTCCTCGCTCGGAAAACGTCCAGGCCGACGCCTTGGCTGCCCTCGCCTCAAGCTCAGATCCAGGGCTCCAAAGGATAATCCCGGTCGAATTCATCGAACATCCAAGCATCGGACCACCGGTGGTCGTCAATCTAATCCGGGGAGAGATTGAAGATGCGGAAGAAGTCGAGGATCAACCGGAAGCGGATGTGGACCCAACCGAGTACGGCTGCGACAGCCCTTGGTTAGAACCAATCCGAGCCTATATCGTGAATGGAACCTTACCCGCCGAAAAATGGGCGGCCCGTAAAGTGAAAACCCAAGCGGCACGGTACGTCACGATAGAGGGAGAAATTTATAAGTGGTGTTTCTCCGGTCCTCTCATGACATGCGCAGAAGGAGAAACGGCAAGAAGAATCATGGAAGAGGTCCATTCGGATCATGCGAAAATCATTCTGGCGGAAGATCTCGCAGTCAAAATCAAACGCCACGGTTATTATTGGCCAACCATGGTAAAAGACTGCGAGAAATTCGCCCGAAAGTGCGAGAAATGCCAAAGGCATGCTCCAACAATCCATCAACCCGCGGAAATCCTCTCCTCAATCTCGTCCCCTATCCTTTCATGCGATGGTCCATGGACATTGTCGGACCTATGCACCCATCAAAACAAAAACGCTTCCTCCTAGTCCTCACGGATTTCTTTTCCAAATGGGTAGAAGCAGAATCCTACGCAAGTATCAAAGACACACAAGTCGAGAACTTCGTCTGGAAACATATCATAACTAGACATGGGGTCCCATACGAAATCGTAACAGACAATGGATCTCAATTTATCTCTGCTCGATTCGAAGCATTCTGCGAAAAGTGGAAAATACGACTTACAAAGTCAACCCCAGGTATCCGCAATGCAACGGACAGGCAGAAACCATCAACAAGACCGTCCTTGACGGACTAAAAAGCGCCTAGACGCCAAAAAGGGGCGATGGGCAGAGGAGCTCGAAGGAGTTCTTTGGTCACATCGTACAACCCCAAGACGGGCTACAGGTGAAACTCCATTCGCTCTCGTTTATGGAACGGAATGCATGATCCCCGCGGAAGTAGAATTCCCCGGAGTGCGGAGAAGATTCCTCCCCGAACGAGAAGATCTAAACGACGCTATGATGCTGGACAATCTCGATCTTATCAATGAACGCCGTGACCAGGCGCTCATTCGAATCCAAAATTACCAGCACGCTGCCGCAAGGTACTACAACTCAAACGTACGCCATCGCAGGTTCAAAGAAGGCGATTTAGTCTTACGCAAAGTCTTCCAAAACACTGCCGAACGAAACGCAGGAAAACTGGGAGCAAACTGGGAAGGACCATACAAAGTCATAAAAGTAGTCCGACCAGGTTCATACCAAATCGCAAACATGCAAGACGTCAAAATCCCGAGAACTTGGAATGCGATGCACCTCGAAAAATACTACCACTAAAACGTGGTACAAAAGAACTACGAGATGGCTTGATTCCTAGGCAAGGGTACATAGGCAACCCGCCAACCGGCGGATTCAGCTATCCCCCAATTAAAAAGGGGAGTGGGTACGTATACTCGTATACTCCCACAAATTTCGAAGACTCTAAAATTTTCGAAACTTTTTCACGACTTTTTCAAATCAGCCGAAACGGCCACAACAACGGATCTAGTATCCACTAAGCGATTATTACATCCAAAAACAAATCCCGAGGGCTAACACTTCACGAGCAAAGTGAATGTAGACGCTTCTCCTGGGTCAAATTTACGACCCTTGGTCCCGCGTCCAAAACGGAACAACAGTTTTCTGGCTGCGAACATTCGCAAAGACATCCCCAAAGCCCAGAAGCGCTTTCAATCACGAAATGCGGCATAAGGAAAAATCGACCTTCAGCACTGCGGCGCGTCGCTAACGCTTGAAGGACATTCTTTTCGCAAAACATTGCAGACGAAATCTTCGTCTCTGAACATAAAAAGCACCTCAAAACGGTATCATTTCGTTGTTGCTGATCACAACAAACGAACTCTAACGTCCTAAACAGACAAATAGCCGCCCTTCAAGGGGTAGGCTCTCTTACATCCGACAAGGATAAACATAGCGCGCTATACAAGAAATCCAAAATTTTGGTCTAGCTCTTCGTAAAGGAAGTAGCTCGACTCACGCCAAACAAATCAAATCATATAAGCCGACAACAATTAAGATTTTGCTTATACGAGTCAGGTTAAAATCATAAACAGGCAAAATGATGTGGGAACCGAAATTCACACCGTCAATTTCCGATAAAGATTTGTGGAGGAAAACCGAGTTAACCCGATCTTCCTTGAAGGTCCGGATATCTGCTGGGCCACACATACGATACAATCAATGGAGATTAAGTCGAAAAGTAAAATCGTAAAGTAGGCGAAAAGAGATCTTATTTCTGGATTCGCGTTTGGCGTGAACAACGGGTAAGAAGTAAGCTACAAGAGCTGTCGAAGGTCCGCTAGTCCGGCCTTTAGATCTAACTAGTTGAGTCGCAGCTTCGCTAATGAAAACAGAAAAGCTAAAAACGCTCTAAGTGCTCGGAAGTTTTGTGATGATTTTCTCCTCGCCCAAAGCTCTCCTTATATACTCTTCTTAAGATGGTCTATCTTCTTCTCGGGCTGAATCGGGCTTTTCCATTTTCGCCCATCTTCGTGTTTATCGGGAAACTTGACATTTATCTTCGGAAAACTTGACATTTATCTTCTGGAAACTTGACATTTATCTCTTATGTGAGGATAAGGATAAACCGTCATAGTTATCCTTCCTTTCAAAAATCGTGGGCCGTTTTGGCCACGTAGGGCCGTTTAGACGCTTTTTACGGTTTTGAAGAACAGTCTTTGAAGGTTTGGTTTTTCAAGGAACCCCAATTCCTCAGATAGCCGAGATGTTTGGTGTTTAGAATAACCGTGATCGTACCAAAACTCACGAAGATTGATCCAAACAAGCCAAGATGGGATCAGACCGAGCACGATGGGACCAAGACCAGGACGAGGGCCATCGACCGGCGCCAGGCAAGGCGGGGTGCCGCCAGCGCTTGAGCGAGTGCCGCGCCGGCCAGCGAGTGCCGCCAGCGCCAGGCCGGCCAGTGGCGACGCTGCTACCGGCGCCAGGCCGGGTGCCGCTGGACGCTGCCGTCGACGCCAGGCCGGCCCGCGTGGCCAGCGTGCCGCCGGCACCAGGCGAGTGCGCTGGCGCCAGCCGGGTGCCGCCAACGCCAGGCCGCTCGCGACGTGGCGTGTCGCGCCGGTGCCAGGCCGATCTTGCCGTCCGTGGGTTTTCCGTTATTTCCGTTCCAGTGGTGCCGTCGGCGGGAAATCTTTGAGTTTTGAGAGGATCTTTAGCCATAGATTTCGAGACAACCGCCAAAGGTTTGTTTGAGTAATGTGGCTTCGAACTTTAGACGTTTAAAATATGAACTTTTAAAATGGAGAAGGCTTTCTGAAGAGTCAGTGTAGTTTGCGGACAATCTGGACATGGGTTTAAGGACCAAGATGCTGCCGTTATGCGAGATCAC
>JAEACV010000232.1:0-15621 GCA_016432835.1 Brassica nigra
TTGTTCTGTTGTTCGATAGTTAGCATATTCCTCATTCTCACGGAGAAATTTTGTACTCATACTTTTTTAACTAATAAAACTCGAATGCACCATTCATTCTTATCTTGCTACTTATCTTTTATCGATCCTAAAGTAATTACGCAGAGAATTCGAACTTCAAGGAAGATCGGGTTAACTCGGGTTTTCCTCCATATTTGTTCATCGAAAATTGACAGTGCGTAATTTCGTTCCTACAGTTTGCTTAGAAGGACGGGGATGAATTCTCTAACTCGAAAGTCACTAAGCAATAAAGAGATATAGGATGTCCGCCCAAAGAGCCAGCCATGTTGTTTCCTTCAAGTATCGGGCAACGCCGACCAGGCCAAACCCCACAACGCATCTCCTTGTAATCGAACTGACGATCCAGGACATCGACGAGCAAGAGTGTTAGCGACACCGGATGCTCGCCAACATTATCTACAAGAGTACCCTCGAGAGAATGGAGGTCGACTGCGTTCCTTCACGGAAGAACCTAGCCCGATATTCGACTCTGAGATGCTACTATGACTCGCCTCGATCAGCCTCTTGGTTAAAGCCGGAGCATCGCCAAAATCACGGAATTCTTAGTCATCGATCGGCCCAACATCAGATAACGATCATCGGTACTCCATGGCTGAATCTACGCGAGCGCATTCCATTCCATCTATGTCTAAATCCAACCCCTGAATCAAACTATACAAGGAAATCGCAGGATGGCGCTAGTATGTTTCGCCGTCGAGCTGAAAATAAAAACTCAGCACGGCCTCCCAAGCAAAAGTAAAGCCTACTCCCGATAAGAACGCCCCAGAACAAGACTAACGCCTTCTGGCAATCTCGTAGGATCGGGCTCCTAGACGGGAAGCGTAACCAACTTTTAACCGTAATCCGGTATGCTCGACGAATCGCTCCCAGAACGATAGCGCCGAGATCGAGCCAACTCCGCTAACCTTTGAGAATAGAGCTCATAGCCTGTCTCAAAAGCAACCTCAGCACATTCGCTAGCTGGAGGATATGCCAGGGATCGACATCGCATAACTTGCCATGAGCTCAACATTGACCCAACCTACAAACCCGCCAAGCAAAAGAAGCGAAACTAGGACCAGAGCTGCCACCAAGGTAAACGAGAAAGTTGAAAACTCCTTAAAGTGGGGTCAATAACGAAGTCAGTACCCGACTGGTTCACTAACCCACCGTGGGTCAAAAAGAAAACGGTAATGGCGAAGTCAAGGCCGATTTCACCGACCTCAACAAGGCTTGTCCAAAAGATTGCTTTCCACTCCCGTGATATCGACCGAATTTGTCGGGCAACAGCCGAAAACAAACTTTTATCATTTATGGACTTCTCGGGTGCAATCAAATTATAATGAACCCGATGATCGCGAAGACCGTGATTCATCACTGACCGCTGAGTATTACAAAGTAATGCCTTTGACCTCAAGAACACAGCGCTTACTTAGCAGCTTAACTGTCAATCAATGTTTTCCGCAGCTCGAAAAACTATGGAGGTATACATCGATGACATGCTTGTAAAATCCTTGACGCAACACGACCACGCTCCATCCGAAGAGTGTTTCGCAAGGTTGAATTTGCACAACATGAAATTGAACCCGCTAAATGTAGATTCGCCGGGCATCGGAGACTTTCTCGCTACCTAGTCACGGTCGCTGGATCGAGGCTAACCCCAAACAAATAAACGCTAATAGAAATGGTCTCACTTAAAACAAAAGGAAGTCCAAAGGCTAACAGGAGAGAGTCAGCCTTTAAACCATTTTATCTCAAGCGCCAACGGACAAATGCCTTCCTTTCTACGACACATTGAAAGGGAACAAGAAGTTTGAATGGACAGAGGAATGCGAAAAGCTTTCCAACAGCTAAAGCATTACCTGGCCACTCCTCCCATCCGCAAACCAGTGAGGGAGAACCCTTGTTCCCGTACATCCAGTATCCACAACAGCGTAAGCTGCATTTTGATTAAAGAAGAACGCGGTGAGCAGAAACCAATCTTCTACATAAGCAAAACGTTGCTAGACGCTGAGACCCGATATCCCCTGATTGAGAAGCTAGCATTTGCGGTTGTAACGTCGGCAAGAAAACTCTGGCCGATTTTCAGTCGATACCATTGTAATCCTCACCACCTTCCTTGCGAACGATTTTGCACAGTCCGAAGCCAGTCAGACGACTCGCAAAATGGGCAATCGAACTAAGCGAGTACGACATAGAGTACCGCCCAAAAACCTGCGCAAAGTCTCAAGTATTGGCGGACTTCTTGGTGGAATTGCCCATAAGATATGACGAACACAGAACCGAACTCAACTTGGGTCCTTCACGCCGACGGATCATCGCCCAAACAAGGATCCGGATCGAATCCGCTCACGCCTCGACTGGCAAAATCTTGGAGCAGTCGCCCGATTGAGTTCCATACGCCAAACAACGAGGCCAATATTGGGCACTCATTATGGCTTACGGCTAGCCCGAGGGCTGAAGATCCGAACATTGACGCTTCATCTGGACTCTCGCTAGTCACAAATGAGTACAGCGGGGAATATGAAGCAAGGGATGAAAAAATGGACGCATATCTTAAACTCATCCAAGATCTCCCAAACTTCACCACTTCGCCTCACTAGGATTTCTCGCCGAAAACACTCAGGCAGATGCCTTGGCCGCACTCGCCAAGTTCAGACCCTGGACTAAGTCGGTAATCCCCATCGAAGTTCATTGAACATCCAAGCATCGGGCCGCCAGTGATCGCCAATCTTATTCGAGCACAAATCGAAAACGCTGAAGAAATGGTGACCCACCGAAGAAAACATGGATCAGTCGGAATACTGCAGCCCGCAAAATCAAGACTCGCCGCATGATACGAACGGTAGAAGGAAAATCTACAAATGGAGATTCTCCGCCCACTCATGACCTGAGCTGAAGGCTAAAAGCGAGAAGAGTAATGGAGGAGGTCCATTCCGGTCGCGGCGGAAACAATTCCGGCGGAAGATCTCTCGCAGTCAAAATAAAACACCACGGTTATTACCGCCAACTATGATCAAAGACTGCAGAAGTTTGCTCGAAGTGCTAAAATGCCAAAGGCACGCGACCGACGATCCATCAGCCCGCTGAAGTCCTCTCGCCCATCTCATCTCTCCCTTTATGCGATGGTCCATGGACATCGCCGGGCCATTGCATAACTCGGCAGAAACGCTTCTCCTGGTCCTCACGGATTTTTATCAAAATGGGTGGAGGCAGATTCCTACGCAAGTATCAAAGACGCATAAGTCGAGAACTTCGTGATGGAAGAACATAATCACCAGACACGGGTCCCTTACGAAATCGTGACAGACAACGGGTCTCAGTTCATCTCTACCCAATTGAGTATGCTCATGAAGTGGAAGATACGACTTACCAAGTCAACTCCCGATATCCGCAATTCAACGACCAGGCAGAAACTATCAACAAGACCGCCTTTGACGGACTGAAAAAGCTTAGAAGCCAAAAAGGGCGATGGGCGAGGAGCTCGAAGGAGTCCTTTGGTCGATCGATAACCCCAGACGGCTACGGTGAAACTCATTCGCCTCGCTACGAACAGAATGCATGATCCCCGCGAAGTAGAATTCCCCGGAGTGAGAAGATTCCTCCCCGAACGAGAAGATTTAAACAACGCTATGATGCTGGACAATCTCGATCCTATCAATGAACGCCACACCAGGCCATTCGACCAAAATTACCAGCACGCCGCCGCAAGGTACTACAACTCAAACGCACGCCATCGTGAGGTTCAGAGAAGGCGATTTAGTCTTACGCAAAGTCTTCCAAAACACTGCAGAACGAAACGCAGGAAAACTGGGAGCAAACTTGGAAGGACCATACAAAGTCATAAAAGTGGTCCGACCAGGTTCGCACTCAAATCGCTAACATGCAAGACGAAAAATCCCAAGAACTTGAACGCGATGCATCTTAAAAATACTATCACTAACAACGACGTGGTACAAAGAACTATGAGATGGCTTGATCCCTAAAAGGGTACGAGGCAACTCGCTAACCGGCGGTTCAGATCCCCACAAAAGGGGAGTAAGCGATATTCAGATATCTCCCAATTTCAAAATTCTGAAACTTTCAAACTCTTTATAGACAACTGATATACCATGGATTTTACCCGTTTTTACCCATGGTATATGAGTGTTTTTACTACTATTATCTATGTTTTGGAGTCTATTAGGTATGTTTTCAGGTTCAGAAGCATTTTGGAGAAAAGTGATGTTTTAGGTGCCTTTTTGGAGCTTAAAGAAGAGTTCACCCGAGATCAAGACCAGAGGTCGACACCAGAGTTACACATCGATCGATGCACACTCTGCAATCGATCGACACACATTAGCCAAGAACGATACATCGAGACATAATCGATCGATGTACACCCTGTACTATCGATCGATACTGAGGCGGCTGAAAGACAAGTTGGACCTGGCCGAACTTGAAGCCCAAGATATCACATTTTACAAGAATGCCCCTGACGAGTTTTTTAACCTAATGAACTCATATTTATATGTGCCTAAGTGTTTTGGCAAAGGGATAGTTTTAAGAGTTGTTTAAGTTCTAAAAGAGTTTCTTCTTCTTCTACTCATTTTCTTTTACTGTTTTCATTACTTTGCAAGTTCTCAATAAAGTTCTATTCAGTTCTTTAATTGTTAACAAAGGTTATAGAATTCTAGACTTAGAGGAGAGATCCAAAGATATTTGTGATTGGAACCTAAGTGTTCACCCTCTAATAAGTCTATGAACTTCTATTATTACCTGGTTGCTATGAACTACTTAGCCATGTCTGAATAGATTCATTTGTTAGATTTAGGGTTTAGATAGGATATGAGGGATTAGCCCCAGCCTATAATTGCTATAGTTGTGATATTTATTGTTAGGATTGTTCACTAATGCTTTTTCTAGCTTAGCTACCTAGAACATGAACTTGGATTGCATTGTTCATTACATGCAATACCTGACAACATCCTAAACATGCTTTGACCCTCTTGAGATATGCGAAAGCTGATCTAAGATCATGGTGAGCATTGTATCAACTCGCGCATAAAGCTTGCTTAGAGCCGTATCGATCGATACTCCTATAGAGTAATCGATCGATGTAGCTAGAGGTGTATCGGTCGATATTCCTATCGAATTATCGAATGATACCATCGCAGAGTAGCCGAATCAACACCATTTAGCATCTGACATATCATGCAAGCAACTTGTTAGCCTTTATAGCATTTATAATCCTGAATTCTGAATACTCACCCTGAATCTAACTACTTTTATTTATTGTTTTAAAACCAAATCCTTTCAACTGAGTAATCTTATCCCTACTCAGCAAACCTGCACTTTACTTTAAACTATTTTCAACCTAGCATAGTCATTAAGATTGCATCTTATTTGTACACTAGCTCTCGGATTCGATCCCTAAGTACTACAACTGAACCTCTTATTTGAGAGAGTAAAGTCACCCTTAGGGTAATTTGAGTGATATCAAATTTGGCCGCTGCCGGAGCTTTGATACAATAGGATCTAATCTGATTAGGTCTAGGTTATTTCTATTTTAGTTTTAATTTGTTTTCGACAAAAAATTTTTCTTGTCATTTCAGGTACATACTCAGCAGCACCAGAAGCAACAAGGAATCCCAACTTTTGTTCTCAGAAGACCCTGCCAACTTGGAACGCTCAATCCGCAAGGAAACTGTTCCACATCGATCGACGCCATCAACTGCCTGTCGACCGATACCGACGCACCCTACCGACCGAGACACCGTCTTCGCCGACCGACACTCGCACCTTCACGTCGACCGACACTACTTCACCGTTGACCGACATCTTTCATCCGATATCGATCGATACCCCTAATCGTATATCGATCGATACTACTTCGCGAGTCATGGTTAGCTATTATTCTCACACGAGATGAGAATGGAGACTTGCGTGACCAAGAAGGTCACCTTCGAATGAAGCAGGTCAGAAACTCAACGCTCGAATGAAGTAATCCCTGAGCCGAAACTGCACCTACAGAGCTGTTCAACCTGTAGAAGAGGCTGCTCGAACACTAGCTGACTACAACCGTCCAGATCAGTTCTACACCAACAGATCAGCCATTCGCCCCCCGCTATTCAGAGAGGCGATTTCGAGCTCAAGCCGCAGTACTACACCCTTGTGGGACAGATACCTTACTATGGGCTGTCCAGGAGCATCCCATGGACCATCCGAGAGGTTCGAGATCTCATATCTGCTATCAAAGCCAATGGAGTCCCTGTGGACTACCTTCTCTGTAAGCTCTTCAAACACTCTTTATCCGAGAAGCTTTCAGTGGCTTAAGCAGCTACCACCAGGATCTCTTACATCCCGGAGCGACATCAAAACGCATTTTTAAACTTCTTTGATGATGCGCGCGCTGAAGACTTAAGGAGGAAAATTGCCACATTCAACCAGGAGCCTGGAGAGTAATTCAAGGATACCTGGATCAGATTCAAGTCTTACCAGCGAGACTGTCCACACCATGGATTCAACAAAGTGCAGCTGCTCGACTTTCTTCGAGGCATCGCACTGAAATATCAGATGGCTCTAGACACTGCGAGTGAAGGCAACTTCACCACAAGGAATCCTGAAGATGCTGTGAAGCTAATAGACAACCTAGCATCCAGCAACAGCACGAAAAACATTGTAAGAGCAAGATCTGCAGCGTTCCTTGGAAAGGAACAGATAAATGAGGTACAAGCTACACTTGACAATGTCAGAAGCTGCTAAACAAGCAAATCTGCTCAGTGGAGGATGCAGAAACTGACGAAGAAGATGACGACATCGAAGCAGAAGTCAACTGGATCAGTGGAACCGGATTTCAGAGGTCTGGAAACCAAGGAAACAAAACTTCAGCAGAGAGAGGAAACTTCAACAGCAGCAACCCCAACAACAGAAGGAGTTATGGAAACTCATCTTACATGAAGCCACCCACACCAACCCCAGAAGGAAAGCAAGAAGACATGCTCAGCAAAGTTCTTGAAAGCCAGCAGCAGTTGAGGTGAACTTCAATGGAAAGATCGACGCTGTCTACACCACTTTGAACACAAAGCTTGATGCTTTGAGTACCCATGTGAAGAAACTAGAGACTCAAGTGATTCAGACAGGAGAAGCTGTTAAGAAGCAGGAAGCTTTAGGAAAAGGGACTGGAGAAGAAACAACAGGCCACAACGTCAGTGCTATCATAGAGGATGATTTTTGGAGAGTGGTAAAGCAAGAGAAGCTGCAAGAGGGAGACTTCCAGATCGGAAGAATTGGCGGCAACCACTGGAATCGATCGATGTCGATCACCACATCGATCGATGTACGCCAACACCAATCGATCGATGCAACAAAACGAGCATCGACCGATGGATCTTGAAGGATCCACCAACGAGTGCAATACCGTGAAGATACTTACTCACGAGGAGTTCGCAGCAAAGCACCCACATCCGCCCAGCCCTTATCACATCGACCGACAGACAGACGTCCCATCGATCGACCGATTGATAAAGAAATCGATCGACACACTCCAGAAGCTGTCGATCGATATTCAGTTATCACACGCCGAGTGCAACTTCCCAAGATAGATGTTGCACGACTTAATGCACTCCGGGAGCAATCTAAGCCTTCCAGAAACCCACCAACCGCCATAATGAAGAAACCCACGGATATTATTGATCCAATGGAGATAGAAAAGAAAAAGATGGCAGAGTTCTAGAAAAGGAAAGAGAAGGTTCTTAACACCTTAAAAGAGGAGTTAATGAGAAAGAGTTGGCAAGTTTCGAAAGAGAGTTCTAAGGATACCTACAGAGAAACCCTTTGAAGAAGCCTACTTTTCACACAGATTGTGGATGTTTTTCAGAGAAACCAAGGAGACAGAAGAAGACATCAAGAGGATGTTCAACCAAGTCAGAGAAAGTATGAAGAAGAGGATCAAACTAGAGAAGAAGGGTGATCAAGGAAAGTTTGTTGTTCCTTGCTCAGTACAGGGAATCAACTTCCCACGTGCCCTATGTGACACAGATCTGGAGTTAGCATCTTATCCAAGGTGATAGCAGACCATCTAGGTCTGAAGATAGAGCCCATCAAGAATCGTTCATCTTTGTGGATTGTTCTCAGCAGAACTCTGGAGGAATTGTGAGAAACCTTGAGGTCACCATAGGAAAGCCCTAATTCCAGTAGACTTCCATGTCTTTGACGTCAAGATAACCCTACCTACTTCTTTGCTACTTGGAAGAGCCTTCCTAGCCACAGTTGGAGCAGTCCAAACCTTCGACAAACAACTGTGCCTAACCTGATCAACCCTACGGTCTACTATGATCCAGTCGAGTCATCAAGGTCCCTAAGAAGATCCAAGACGGCTAGACCTTGTAGCTGTTTGCTATTGTGGAGATGAATATGACTCACAAGGCGAATACGAGACAGAGACCGCAGAATCGATCGATAGAACTGTCTCATCGATCATCTCGGTGAATCGACATCGATCGACCACACACGGTCATCGATCGATTCACTATTCAATCAGATCGAGGAGGAGTTTCCAAGGTGATTTCGAAGTAAACACGTGGGAGAATGACTACTACATCCCACCATATGCTGCAAATACTACTCATATTGAGGAGTATACGATGATTACGAGGAGGAGAGAGCTATAGAGTGTCACAACCTTCCAGAAGATGAAGATCGACTTCTCCACCACAACCTCGAATCACGACATCGATCGACAGGGCTTCTCCCCATCGATCGATACTACTTGCCTCGCATCATTCGACAACACACAACAAAGCGAGACGGAGACTACTCAATCGAGCTGCAAGCGACTACCAGTCGAAGCCGGTCGAGACCGCCACACCAACACACATCACCCAACCCGAAGAAATCTCATCGATCGACCGGCACGAGTACAATCGACCGATAGGCCTGAACAACCATCGACCGATTCAGAACCGGTGCCATCGACCAATACATACACCCAACCATCCCAGGTAACAAATTCAAATGTACTTAATTTCGGTAATCTAATCCCGGATGAATTTGGTATTTTCAGGGATTCACAAGGTTTTGCACGCTCAATGGATGGACGAACACTGCACATATCCAAATAAGACATTGCAGACGTCCTACAGTAGCCAATTGATCCCACAACCTATTCCAGCAACAACGCCACGGACCAGACCACCATTATCAGCACCAGGAGGCAGACACAACAACCGAGCCAAAGGAAGCTGAGGATAACCATCTCAACAGAAAGGATCCATATCTTCAAAAATCGATCGATCTGAGTGTGTTGCATCGATCGATAAGTGTCGAAAAGAGAGCCTTCGATATGGATTTCAAAATTCTTTTGGGAGCAGAGATGAGTATGGGGTCTACGAGACGAGAATGGCTTTGCTAGAGGAATAGATGGTGACGTCATCAGAATTTCTAAAGGCGACATCAAGAAACTGCTCCAAAGAACTTCAATGGACGAGCTCCTACATCTGTCTAGCACGCTAGTTCATTTACAAGAAGAGAATTGGTGCAAGAAACCTACACCAAAGACGAGATCAACGAGATGTTCACGGTTTACTTGGAGAACGCAAATGGGAAAAGCTCTCCATGGAAAAGAGTTTAGAAGAGGCCACGACAAGCTTCGCAGTGAGATGAACTGGATGTTCAGCAGACCAAGGATTACTCAAGAAGGTTCAACGTCTTGAGCTGGAACTTGAAGATCTTCGCAACGGACAAAACCATAGCCAGAAAAGATCAATATCGATCGACGGAGTAACATCCACATCGTCGATACGAGCCCACACCATCGACCACTTACTCAAAACATGAGGTTGATGAGTCTCTTGGAGATATCTGGAAAGAATTGAAGAAAGCAGAAGCTCGTCTCAGCAGCAAACTCACCAAAACCTATCTTCCACAACCTAGGGGATCTAAGCATCTGCACAGAAGAGATAAAGAGATCTATCCGCCTTATCAATGAAGCACATGCAGATATGAACCCCGCTGCACCTTGCAATCCTTTTGGAGGATTGACTCGTCTGAAAGCAGTTGAGAGGAAAATTGCTGATATACACTTCTTAGTAGACAAAGAAGTGGAGGAACTCGCACTACGAATAGATACCATACAGCAGAGGCTGAGAAGTTCCAACGTCAACTCGATTATCAAGCTGCATCGATTGCATCGATCGACGAGCTCAACCTCACATCGATCGATAGGCGATTGACTGAAATCGACGGCCAGATGAAGCTCTTTCAGAGAAGCTTCACGAGAATCTGCAGAAGCAAAAAATCAACCGATAAGGAACCTATTGCATCGATCGATATACAGACTTCAGAGATCTGTACCAGAGCGATTTGGATAAATTAGCTGATGATGTCTACACAGCAATAACAAGCGTGGATGATTCACAAGATAGGCGTCTAGACCAAGCGTATTTCCGCTTGTTAACGAGGTTGGAAGCATGGAATCTAGCATAGAAGGGATGCAGAAAGAAATTAAAGCTATTCAAAGACAGCTTCGAGCAGACCTGCACCCTTAGAATCGATCGACCGAGCAACCAGCGATCGATCGATGGACTTCAACAGCCATCGACCAATATTTCAACAAAGGAATCGATCGATACCAGCTCCATCCAAGACAAAATGATCCAACGCCTTGATTCAATGCAAGCGAGCTTAGTGATCTTTTAGAACATGCCTACAAAGTTAGGATGGCACGAGTTCAACATTGAAAGTCATGAAGAAAGGATTCAAAGGATCACTGATGAGTTGATTGAGATAAAGAAGAAACGAACCAGAGAATATGAAGCCACAAGAAGCCTATTTGACGCATGGTTCGGTGAGAAGAAAGATCTGAGGATACTTGTTTCTCAACAAGTACCGGACTTCATCTCAGTAGCTCATTCCATCAAAAGTCAAGCTAGATGACTATAATCAAAGCTGAGTGGGAGGCAACCCGTTAGGTAGTTTTCATTTTATTTTTATCTTTAGGATTTTATTTTTCGTATTTGTTTTCTTTGCAGTTACAATTAGGCGATTGCCATGAAATCGACCGACATGACACTGTCGATATCGATCGACATGAACCACACAGAAGATCGAATGCGACTCAACATCGATCGATCGCATCGCGTCAGGTATATCGCTCTAAACTTTTGATATCAGTGTACTTTATTATTGTCTATGCCTTCTGGACTGGTTATACATGGGACAGTGTATGATTTAAGTCCGGGGATGTTTACTGATGCTGTTTACCTTTTGATTTCATCCAAAATGTTTTCAAAATGGTTTTATTGAGTCAAGAAAGGGATAATGATAAATTAAATTTTCATTTTTATCTAACCAATCTTTTAGGCACCATTCTTAGATTTGTTGATGCAGAATGTACTATAGATGCTAAAGTTGATCACCTCAGCTATGACAACACTTTCATTGATTGTGCGGAGGAACCAAAGCTGATTTCCAACCTAACCTGACAATTCTTTGCTTGTCTTGGGGCTTGGTATACATGGGATCGGATGCTTCAAACAAGTCTGGAAGGTAAAAGCCTTGTGTAGATAGTTTTATCACCCTCTCTCTCATTTTCGAAATTAGATTTAATTTTATTCAGTTCTAAAAAAAAAATCGAAAATTATCTTAAATTTATGTTCTAGGATTAGTTAGTTATTAACTAGGAAGAATTGAACAGGGCTTGGCTACCCCCTCAAGACTTGATTCATAAGAATTCTATAGGTAAAGGGTTCGAACAGGCTTGGTGGTTACCCCTTCAAGACTTGCTTCAATGAATCCTAGGATATAGGTCAAAAAGAAGTGAACATGACTTGGTGGCTGCAACCATTAAGGCTTGATTCATGGAAGCCTGTCCAATCTTGGTCAATGTCTTGCAAATGAAGCAGACTTGACTAGGAGAGAAATAGTAGAGAGAGAGGATATGAACTAATTTTTACCTGCAGGTCCAGATACTTGTTTGAGCAACCTTGCATCCTGTGATCGATACTCCCAAGGTAAAGCCTGCACTTTTATTTTTATGTACAGAAATGAAATCAGTAGAGGGTTAGTCAGACATGATTGCTAAGTTGTTGGCTAGATGATCAAGGTTGTTCAATTAGGATATTGCATAATGTGCTTCTGTGATTGATAGACTCTTAGGTGTGGGTTGCAACAAAGTATAGGTTATGATTCTAAGTTTGGATTTGATTTAGTTCCTGCTTTTCAAAACCTCTTTCATAAAGACTGCCTGTGTGTTTGCTTGAGGACAAGCAAAAGGTTAAGTCTGAGTTGATATACCATGGATTTTACCGTTTTACCCATGGTATATGAGTGTTTTACTACTATTATCTATGTTTTGGAGTCTATTAGGTATGTTTTCAGGTTCAGAAGCATTTTGGAGAAAAGTGATGTTTTAGGTGCCTTTTTGGAGCTTAAAGAAGAGTTCACCCGAGATCAAAACCAGACGTCGACACCAGAGTTACATCGATCGATGCACACTCGTGCAATCGATCGACACACATTAGCCAAGAACGATACATCGAGACCATAATCGATCGATGTACACCTGTACTATCGATCGATACTGAGGCGCTGAAAGACAAGTTGGACCTGGCTGAACTTGAAGCCCAAGATATCACATTTTACAAGAATGCCCCTAACGAGTTTTTAACCTAATGAACTCATATTTATATGTGCCTAAGTGTTTTGGCAAAGGATAGTTTTAAGAGTTGTTTAAGTTCTAAAGAGTTTCTTCTTCTTCTACTCATTTTCTTTTACTGTTTTCATTACTTTGCAAGTTCTCAATAAAATTCTATTCAGTTCTTTAATTGTTAACAAAGGTTATAGATTCAGACTAGAGGAGAGATCCAAATATATTTTGATTGGAACCTAAGTGTTCACCCTCTAATAAGTCTATGAACTTCTATTATAACCTTGTTGCTATAACTACTTAGCCATGTCTGAGTAGATTCATTTGTTAGATTTAGGGTTTAAATAGGATGAGGGATTAGCCCCAGCCTATAATTGCTATAGTTGTGATATTTATTGTTATGATTGTTCACTAATGCTTTTTCTAGCTTAGCTACCTAGAACATGAACTTGGATTGCATTGTTCATTACATGCAATACGACAACATCCTAAACATTCTATGACCCTCTTGAGATATGCAAAGCTGATCTAAGATCATGGTGAACATTGTATCAACTCAGCATAAAGCTTGCTTAGAGCCGTGACGATCAATACTCCTATGAGTAATCGATCGACGTAGCTAGAGGTGTATCACGATATTCTTATCGAACTATCGATGCATACCATCGGAGTAGCCGATCGCAACACCATTTAGCATCTAACTAATAGATGGTCTAAATAATGCGAGACTGATGGATTCATTTAATAAGTGTTGAGCTCTGACATATCATGCAAGCAACTTGTTAGCCTTTATAGTATTTATAATCCTGAATTCGAATACTCACCCCTAATCTAACTACTTTTCTTTATTGTTTTAAAACCAAATCCTTTCAACTGAGTAATCTTATCCCTACTCAGCAAACCTGCACTTTACTTTAAACTATTTTCAACCAAGCATAGTCATTAAGATTGCATCTTAGTTGTACACTAGCTCTCAGGATTCGATCCCTAAGTACTACAACCGAACCTCTTATTTGAGAGAGTAAAGTCACCTTAGGGTAATTTGAGTGATATCAACAACACATTTCGTCAACTACTAAACGACAACGACAACGGATTTAGTATCCACTAAGCGATTATCACATCCAAAACAGATCCCGGAAGGCCAACACTTCACGGCATGCTGAATGTGACGCTCGGTCAAATTTACGCCACCCTTGGTCCCAAGGCCCAAACCAAATAACAGTTTTCTGGCTGCTAACATTCTGCAAAACATCTCCAAGCCCGCAAACATTTCAACCAATAAATGCGCACAAGGAAAACTCCCGAACCTTCAGCATCAGGAGACGCCGCTAACGCTTGAAGTACATTCTTTTCTCAAAACATTCCAGACGCAAATCCGCCTCGAACTCAAAACATACAAACACATCTCAAAATGTAGACATTTCGTTGTTGCTGATCACAACAAACTAACTCTAACGCCCTAAATGCATAAGCCACCCCTAAGGTAGCTCTCTTACATCCGACAAGGATAACATAAATACGCTATACAAGAAGTCCAAAATTTTGGTTAGCTCTTATAAACCAAGTAGCTCGATTCGACCTAAACAAATCGTGATAAGCCGATAAAAATTCATGGATTTTAAAACGGCACGAAGCCAGGTTAAAATCACAAACAGCAAAACGAAGCAGACTTGTCATCGCAAAGCCTCAACCGAGAGTAAACCTAGGTCTTGCCCTAAACCCAGCCACGATGGATCTTGACGCTCTTACATATTAGTATCCGACCATGAGATCCCAAACTTGTCTCTTCGCTTAAGTCTATTCGCTTCACTAACCACAGATATCAAGAAACCGTGAAAATCTCGCTTTGTACAATCGATGGATACGGTGATCATCCGAGAGGCAGGAATGAGACGACAATTCACACCATGTCCCTCTAACTTCGATAAACGAAGTTCATTTAAACGCCATAAAACCAAAAAATATTTGATTGAGCCGAAGTTCAACAAACGCCTAAAAGGGCAGGATTCAAAGCCACCAACGCCAGTCAGTCCCGGAAATACATCATGACTCTTAGCGCCGTAACACAACAAAATAAAAATCCTCGGGTGGTAAACCTAGACGCACCTCGTGAGCATCACCTTCATCCTCAAACTCACCGCAGCGGGAACGGTCTTGCCATCGACTCTCATCACACCTCCATCGCTCTGCCTCATCCAAGGCCAGCCTCACGATCCTTCTGCTGCCTGAACCTGATCCTCCGAGCCTCAATCCTGGGCAGACAAGGGTGCACTCGACCTCAGACCAGCGAATCGAGTCAAAGTCCCCTTCGAAGCCGCCAACTTCCCTTGCAAGAAAGCAGCCTGGCTTCCTGGATCAAGAGTTGGCCTCGTCCGCCTCTAAGCAGCCGCTTGCTCAAGCTCCTTCGATTCCTCCAAAGCTAAGTCCTCTCACGGACAGCTATCGAGACTCAACAAACTGGCCATCCTCGCCAACGAACGAAGAAGTCGCTGGGGATCGACGGTCTTCGCGACTTGTGAGCCATCTCTTCGTAATCCCGGATCTTTGTGTGAGACGACGGATTTCGAGGATTTGTGTCTCTTCTTCTTCACTCTGAGCAACGAACTCGCTGGTCTTCCCGAGATCGCTCCGAGGATGCCGATTCGAACTTCGAGCTGAGACGCTTAGCGTATGAGCATTTTGATGGTCCGCACGCGCCTCTAAGACGCTGACGCTCTCGACGACTCCAACTCTTTCGACAGACACGCAACCTCCGATCCGCAGTCACCAAGCATCCCATCAATCAGCTTAAACAAACTGTCCAGAAGAGAAAGGGTAAGGATCATCGCAAAAGAAAAGAAAAGAAGAATTCATGGATAAATCAAAATCAAACCTTGGAACGAGCAAGTCAAAACAATCCCGGCGTCACCGCCGCTTAGCAATTCTCTTCCTCTTCGCCCCAGCAAATGCCCTCG